>JBCAUA010000021.1:2095354-2119842 GCA_038406235.1 Peronia verruculata | reverse complement strand
ACTTTGGGACCTTTCCCTGGCAAAAGAACGAAAACAAGACTATGGACCCCTCCCCCCCCCCCTTTTTTTTTTTTTTTTGTCTTTTCAGCCAACTAAATCACTTTCCTGTTTAAAGTTTGTTTGTGTTGGGGTTTAACGGCACATCAACACGATAACGGCTATATTATTATGCCTAGCACGGTGGATTCCCTGTTTAAAGGACAAGAGTTATAACATACGCATTGCAAAGAAGATAAAGAAACAATAACGACGTGTTTGAAACATGTGAAGCAAAAACAACAACAACAACAACAACTAGAAAGATCATTATGAGAAAAAGACATTGTCTTCATATTGTGAAATTTTCATAATTTTCTACGACTGTCTTTCAAATAGAAAAAAAAAATGTTTGTTTCCCTTCTCTAGCCTACAATGCTTGTCTTATTCCTCTTGTGTAATTTGGCTTACAGTCAAAATGGCTCATTTATATTAATTGATAGTAAGCTTCATGTACATGTTACGTCGACATAGCGAACATTTTAGAACTTCTTGTGATGGCAGTAACTCTGACTTCACCGTCATCATCGAGCTCGATGGAATGCCGAAGAAGAGAGAAAGAGGAAAAGTAGAAGACGAATCATGTATCAGTCTGGACTGTTAAAAAATTATTGAGTAACATAACATTTCTTTTCAAAATAAGATTAACTAATAGATGCAATTTTAATATATATATATATTCGTATATTAGACAATTGGGAAAACTTTGGATGCACACAAAGCAGGGAAAAAACCAAGAACAACCTTCATTCACATGTAAAACCTGCAGTCATTGGATGACGAAAACCAAGAACGACCTTCATTCATTTTGTAAAACCTGCAATCATTGGCCGACAAGAGATGAACTCAATGACAAAGAGTTCCTAGAAACCATTGCGTAAAAGGGAGGAAAAGGGGGACATGGTGGTCGAAAAAAAAAAAAAAAATTCCCCACAGGTCTGACATTTCACCATATTTTATTTTAAAGAGCCAACATATTGATAAGCGAGAATAACATGTATATTTTGAGCACCTTAGAGTTAGTCAATGTTTTCTCTACAATTTTTGTTTTTCTTTATATTCTGTCTTTCAATTCCTTTGACTTCTTTTAACACAATATTTTCTATCATATTTATTTTATTTTATCTTATTCTATTTTATTTATCTATTTAATTATTTATTTATTTTATTTTATTTTTTGTCATCATTTCATTTTCTGCCCTACTTGTTTGGGATATAATAATCTGTCAGTGTAAAATATTTTTTTAAAAGCGACCACTGCAAAGCACTGACAAATAACGAACAACAGCTCACTGGCCGAGATGATGACATTGGGGCATCTTAATTGTACTATGATTAAATCTGCAAGACTGTCAAAACAACAAAGGAATAAATATTGTTTAGATAATTAGACAAATACTTATACACATACATTTAGATATAGACACTTGATAGAAAAACGAATAACCAGAATTCTATAGAAGTGGACAAACAGATAGATAAATAAAAAGGCGATTTTAATAAAATAAATAAGATATTACATTTTTTTTTTTTCTTAAGCATTTCAATCCAACGAAGACAGGATCTCGGCACTCCTCCTACTTTTCGTCGATTTTAACTGACAAGGATTCTTTAATGTGCATAAAGTATACAAGGGCCTCCAAAATATATTCACCCTTACCCGAGAAGGCTAGATGTCGAATTTCCTTTCCCAGAGGAGGCCGGGGGACCGTTGTGTCACTGCAAAAATGCGGGTTTTCGATCTTTGTGTCCTTCCATACCCCAATGGGAGGCTCACAACCTCACCGACGTGAGTTGTTTTCACCTAGGAACAGACGCCAAAGCGCATAGCCACGGAGACCCCTAAATAAGATAAATGAATGAATCAAGAAATAGGCCATATAAACAAATAATTGAATTGGATAAATAAATAGATAGATAAACAATTATATTAAATAAATGACTACATAAATAAATACACACATAAATGAATGAATGGATGAATAGATGAATGAGTGAATGACTGAATGAATGAGTGAGCGAGTGAAGAAATAAATAAACACTCACGTACAGAAACAACATAAACAAACTAATCACGACGAGCAACTGACGCCAGATAGGTGTTAATGGTAGCATTAAATAGTACAAAAAATGTCGATGACCTTTCATTAAAAAAATAAAAACATATTGTATATTCATACTTTGTATATTCATACAAAGACTAATTTAAAAAGAAACAAACAGGCAAACAAACAAACAAACAAAAAATATAGAGGCAATAATTCTCTGCATTTTTATGAAATTAGACATGGAGGAGGAATCCTTTTAGCTAAACGAAAAACGTTTTTGGACATAATAGTGCTTGAGCCTACATTTTTCATTAAAGCAAGGTGGACACGTCGCAAATAAAAGAAATAAACAAATGCATTATTAAGAAAACACACATTAATGTCTTCGTGCGGTATCGTGTAGATAGACCTACAGAAGTATAAATATGAGAATCATTACTGAAATTTATTAACGCACTCAACCTTCCTAGATTTCTAAAGTTTTATGTGTCGTAAAAGCAGCGAGAAATCTAGATTTAGTTCTAGAGTGTACAGTGTGTTGCGCGGCTGAGATAGAACAGAACATTCTGCAGCCAGTGCACGAGAAGGGCACGAGGGATGAGCGCAGTGGCGTGCAGAAAAGTCGCGCGTGAGGGCTGGCGAAAAACACCCCGCGTTTGCCTCCGCGCGACGGTGCCATACTACTATACATAAATTTACTACCCATCCCCTCCACCCCCCCCCCTCACCACTATTTTCTTCTTTTCTCTTATTTATTTTATTTTTTACTTTTATCCCTTGAAAGAGCAGTGGCTTATGAATGACGAACGATCGAAGAACGAGGGGGAAAAAAAAAAGGCAGTCTTTCTTTTTATGTAAAAAAAAAAAAAAAAGGGATAAGAGGAACGTACGAACGTACAGTCACGGCGGGCATCTACGTCAGAGTTGTTTTGAAGAAGCTCAGTGTGAGTAGAGCACGGCGGAAAAATCAATAGCTGTGACCTCACGAAGGAATTCGGATCGACAGCCTCTATTTTTAGCATGTTGTAACTCCGGAAGTAACTATTTTTAGCCTCACGCAGGAACCGTGAGTAGAAATGTAATTTTAGCAGCAATTCCAGAGCTGTTACTAAATCCGTTACAGACGTGAAGGTGATGCTGAAGAAGATATTTTTAACTAGCTTGTCATCTTTGACTCCTTTTTTTTTTTTTTTCATTAAGCCTGTTTTTGTGGAGTCTAGTTTGTGATGCCGTTTTTATCTCGTTTAGTAGCTTCCCGAGAATTTTAGACGTCGTAAATAATAATTTAAAAAACAACAACAACAAGATGCAAACAAATTAATAAAAGAGTAACCTTGAATTCAAAACTTAAGTAATTAATTAATTATACAAATGTGAGTGGTATTTGAATATGCCGGTATCTAAAACATGACGAGAAGTGGTATGCTATCAATTGATTTGGATACTGTAGCCTCATAAATACTAACATTTCGTACTACTCAAAAAAAAAAAAAAAAATGGAACGTGTGATAGATTATATAGATCTAGATCTAAGTCTATGTTGATTTTTTCTTAGCCAGATGTTTGTTGTTAAGTGAATGTGAAATATGTTCGATAAGAATTTCTCAAACAAAGAATGAAGCCTGAACTTGTTTATCCATGGTTTCTGGGAATTTTAAACGTACTAATCTTAGGCTACTCGTAATAGTGTAGTCTTTATGTGTATTAAGGGAACGACGCCATCATATTAAATATTTGACGATCACAGACTTAAGGGCTGCTTCACTTTTGACTAACAGTGTTACTGTTTTAACTTCTTTCCTTTTTCGCTCCACTCCTTCGTTCTTACATGTTAAAGATGCCACAATAATTTGGCTGTACTTCCTAAACGAGAAGACCAGACTTCCAGATTTCCCAGCTTTAAAAGATCACAATTTTTCATCCCCACCATCTGTTTGTGATTTATTATAAATGTCACCTTAGTAAAATGATATCATCATCACCTAACGAAACTGAGGCGTCTCATACACATTTTTACACGTTTGTCTGTTTATTTATCTTTGTTTACCCATGTAGGCCCTTCCCTCCTCCAGGCAGTAAAATTAAATGAGTTTTATATATTTATCTATTTGACAAGAGAAACTACTGGAAAGTTCTACTTAGATTGGGTGAAATGAGTTGTGAATTTTAGTGAAGTGTATGAAGTAGATCTAGGATTCTGGTTGTACAGAACAATTTGTTCACTTTGTTTGCCAAAGCAGTATGTTAGACTTAGAATTGAATCTTTATAAAATGTAGCATTTTGTTGTTGTTGTGGTTTTTTTTTTCTTTTTCATTTATTGAAATATTCATTTTGTAAGAATGTCCATACACTCACAAAGATATAGTCAATGTTTAAAGTTCAACATAAATGAAATAAGACAAAGAAATGAGTTCAGTTTTGTAATTTTTGTATTTTTCTCATAAAATATCCATTTGCTCACTGGGAGCCAACACAAATATAAAGTAAATCACACTTTGTTAAGAAAACACTGGGAAAAATGTCACAGGTACACAACATCAAAATGAAAATGACATGAAATGACTGATTGATGTTCATGGAGATGATGCGAAATGTATATGAAATGAATTTTTGCTTGACAATTACAGAGAAATCATGTACAGTACTCAAGAACTATATTCACACTGATTTACTGAAACATGGAATTCAAATAAAGACATTCATGGCACAAAACCATTTCAGTAAACTGGCAGTAGATGAGTGTGGAAACTGCACAGATGTCACTGTGGTGAATGAATGCTGTAAGTATTTCCCTTGTTGTGAAATGACTGTAGAGTGTGTATGGAGGTGTGGATTTGAACAATGAAGAATGATGAGAAAAGAAAATTGATTGAATGGATAGCTAGATAAACAAAATACTGAACAGAAATCTAAGAATATAAAATCTTTTTTTTTTTATACAAACTGTACAATATATTCAAAGAAAAGAAATAAAACAGGGAGACAAGTTTACTGTAAATATCTAAGAATATAAATATCCGAGAGACTCACAGACAAGAAGATGTGGATGATGGAGAATTGGATGAATAATGAATGACATGAGAATGTGAATGACTAAACAAATCAATGAAATATCTAGCACAACACATTTTAGACAACTCTAATCCGGCTTTCTTCACTATTAGTGTGATTTGAACTATTAGATCATGTGACATTTGTTGTATATAAAATAAAAGGGATGTGTAAAGGTAAAAAGGATTTTGAGGTTATGGGTTCTCAGCATTAGAAGTATGAGGAGGATTACGTATAGTATATATATAATATAATGTATTATCTTTCAAGATGATTTTTGTCACAACTATAGCTAACCACCAAACCCACACTCTACCATTCAGACAGCAGGGCTTGAGTGCTACAATCACGACCACTATGCGGCTATACTAAAAAGAGATAGACAAGAATGTTGAGTAGAAAAATGTTTATGGTACATCACACAGAGGGAGAATGTATGATAAAAACAAATCAAATGCACACATTATGACTTGAATAAAACAAAATATTTCTCAAATGAAAAAAAAGAAAAAACAGAAAATTAAAAACAGAAAATCACAACAATGTTCATGACACAAATGGTCACTAAGGATTTCTCCGCTGCCTGTCAGTAAACTACGTAGATGTTATACATCTTTCAGAACATTTGGCAATAAATGTACTTTTTTTTCCTTTCTCATTACAAAGGGTGTCAACAATTTACTTCATGAAGTAGAACAATTGTCAGTTGAACAACAAGTTGATTTGACACAAAAAAAAAAAAAAAAGGAAGAAAGGAAGAAAGATGGAAAGAAAGATCAAATAGAAGATATAAAGCAGAAAGAATTAAACACAATACTATACACGCTATGACTAAGTTATCCCTGTCAAGAATCTCCTAACAATTTAAGAAACTCGTCTGGTATAGAAGTTCCCACATTCATGAAAAGTCCTTTCAACACGTTGAGCTCTTTAGTTAACAAATCAACTTTCTTCTGTAGCTGTTCGTTCTGTTCTTGTAGTGAGCGTACACGTCCTTCCGTCTCTTTCTGCTTTTCCTTGGCTTTGGCACGGCTTTTCCTCACTGCCACATTATTCCGGGCTCTTTTCTCTACATACTCCTGGGTGCCTTTCTCCGCTTGACGTCTCCTGGACTTTGTTGAGTAGGGTGCAGTGGAGCCATGAGGGCGGCGTCCACGAGTGGGACCAGAGGGTCCTGGTGTCCCTGGGCTGGACACTGAGTATATGGTGGAAGTTGGAGATGGGAGAGATGTAGTAGGTGATGTCACAAATGGAAATGAAGCTGTGTCTGATACTCCAGGCTGGCTCATCTGACATGAAGGAAGTCCAAATTCTTCCTGTTTGTACCCAAAGTTGGCAGTGTCTGATGCCTTGAAACTGAAATGTTCTCGTTTGGGATTGCTGCAGCTGGGCCACTGGAAGCTCGTGCTGGGCGCATCAGCTGATGGCGAGGTGAGCTGGCTGAACTCGGGCATGTGCTGAGGTGTTGTGCTGCTGTCGTCGCTGTAGTAACTGGTCACGTCCGAGGGCTCCGGGCTCTGTCCAGGCTCGAGGAAGTTGACCACGGGTGGGGGTATCACTGACCCTTCCCCCGGGTACTTCTCTTCATGCACGACAGCAGTTGCGTCCAGCACCACTTGAGGTAAACTCGTCTGTGGCGAATAATCTGAGGAAATTTGAGTATAAATGTTGATTCTGGGGTCGGCAATGTCTGGTGGTGAAATGTACTCACTCAAGTCTAAAGCACGTTCAAGAATGGGGTCAAGAATGTCTAATGGGGAGCAATCCACTGACTCCACATAAAACTTCTTAGAAGCCAGCTCACCTTTGTTGTCGTTGAAGAAGTTCTGTAACTCGGAGAGCTGAAGGGAATCCATCAATTCACCTATGCTTGGGCATTTCTGTCCATTAGTACTCAAATCTTCGAATGAAGAAATGTAGGCTGATGTAATCGGCTCTATCTTGGCGGTTTGTGAAAACACAGTCACAATAATAAGTTTATCTTTACACGTTACACAGTGTATATAAAAGTTCACTTAAACAAGAGCTTTTGCTCTACAACTACTGTTAATGTTTTGCTACGGCTGTGGTTGCTCTGACTGTCGGATTCCCAAAATGCGAGTCTTTATATCAAAGTCGAGGGTAACCCTTTGACGTCAGTAGAAATATTCATCCGCGCAAGTTATTTTCAGAGTGTCCAAATTTATCGCTTGATATCATATAACTGATATGGACATTTTGATAGAACTTAGTGATAAAAATCTATTTAACACTTCACTTGCATCCAATTTGTCCATCAATATGGAATTTAGTTTTATATTTGAAGCAATTTATTTAGTAAGCGAAAGGTATGCGGATGACTCGGAAACTACAGTATGTAAAAAGGTTTCTAAAAATAGACAAAGACGTCATTTGTTCGAATTTTCTCATTGGTCTGCCTGTTATGACGCACAAAACGGCCTTGACCCGTGCGGGAATCCTCTCGGAAATTTACTCAAATGTTATTGGCTCGTTGTCAAATTGAGGACAGACAGCACCCAACCTTTCTAAAAATACTATCGGATGAGTCGCCCCCTTTTTTTTTTTTTTTTACAAATTTGGGAATTTATCATCAACAGACTTAAGGCATAATGTAATGATATCTGTCTGATTTTGTTGAAAACTTAGTTTTAATTTCAATGTCCATCTCTTAGGGTCATAGTCATTTGGTGCGGTCTAAAATTTACGGACAAAATGTATTTTTTTCGGCTGTTTCATTGGTCAAGCACGGGGATTGCATCAGGTTTACCTACTATTTTTAGAAGTACCAGTCATTGGAAGCAAGACTGTATTCAGTAAGTTTGAATTTAATAAATAAATTAGTGTTTTATTGTTCTCTTTGTTTAAGAACTCAAATACTATGTCGAAGATGCTGTAAGACATTGGCTTGTGACTGGTTTGATCTGTTCTATGTCTGTGGTGATGTGTAATGAACATGTTGGTGAGTTAACGGGTCAGCCATGGACGATCAGCTGGCTTCCGTGTCATGGTTGCGCAACACTTAGTAGAATGAAATAACCAATACAAAACCTCAACTGTTTAGGCTCTTATGACCAACGACTTCCATTGTCGTTTGACGAGTAGATCGGGATCTTGTTAGTTCACTCTGTCCAATTCATAATATAACGATTCCCGATTCATATTGAGAAAATAACAGCTACAGTCTATGTCCTAGACCTAGAAAACAGGAGGAGAACAGTTTAATCTACTACTAGACTAGAGTCTAGATCTAGATCTAGATCTAGAGTCTAGAGATATCTAGATCTAGTCTAGATCTATTGTCATTCCTTGAGTCTAGAGCAGATTTAGGGAGAGTAAACCAGCCATTTAGATTGAGTTCTGTGCAACACAATGAAGTACTCATCTGAAAGGTAGAAGACTAAAACGGTTATTTATAATACGAAATTTACCGGGTATGGATGGAAAACCGTTCATATTATCGCTTATGAATGACCATTCTGAAAACGGGAGACGCAATCATTGGATGCAGTTTCATTCATAGACATACGATAATGTATGTCTATGGTTCATTTGCAGTATTACCTCTCTTGAAAGAGATTGTCATTGATTAGTTAAAGTTGAGTTCAGAATGTCATAATGTAGATCGAGATCTACCATATATCATGTACTATCTGCAGCTGACCAACTTTTTTCATTATTTTCATAAATCGGTGTCCTTTTGAACTCCAGTGGCAAATCTGTTCATATGGGCTTTATGTTAAGTCTTCATGAAGTCATAACTAGGCCTAGATCTAAACTAGATTTATGGTCAATTTCAAGCACCACATTCTTCATTGTTTTCAGTATGAAACATCCGTTGACTTTTCAATACTGGCAAGCACAACTGATTTGGCTGGCCAAATGACTGAAGGTGTGTGTGATTGAAAAGACAGGGGCTAGTAGTTGTACGTCCTCAGATGGTGTGGTTTTTACGGCTATAAATTTTAGTGATGAAGTTGTATTGGCGCACACAGATAACAGGTCACACTCTCACAAGACATGTCATACTCGATTGAGGCTATGACTAGTATGAGCGATGGGTGAGGTGTAAAGTGGGAGAGTGTAGATGCATTTTTTCTAAAAGCTTGTGCCACAGGCCTTATCTTTGTTATTGTGTCCAAGAACTGGACAGTAAAACACATTGTGAATAGCCGACATGACGTGCTCACAGATGATTTCTTTGCACTTAAAAATGATCGGGTACCTGAATTTGGTTTTGGTTATATGCCTTAATATGAAAGAAAAGTGCGATCAGGGAAGTGAAAGTCTTTTGTTATAAGGATAGATTTCTTATCAGCCTGTGGTTTTATTTTATATTAAGCATATCAAATTACACAGCAAAATGACCATTACAAAAGATTGTTCTGTAGTAGTGCATGTTTTGTTTAAGCATTTTTTTGTAAAAACTGTTTTACAGTACACAGACCTATTATTCCAGCTCTGTTTGGAACCTTGCCGTAGAGTTCATTTCATATAATGCCGACATGGGACCTTGCATTTTATTTTCATTTCATAAGTTGCAACAGATTTACACTACATAACGGTGATGTAACTCTTTTAGAGATTTCTCCAATTTGAGATTTTCAGCTTTTTTCTTTTTATTAGTTAAATAAACAGTTTTACTCAGTGCATTTCATATCTCTATTTTTTGTCAAGCATCAAGTTACTGAAGTATACCATAATTATAATTATGTTTATTTATTCATTCACGAGGTTATTTTACTGGAATGGAAAGTTAAATCACATTGATGCCATCCAGTATCCATATGAGGATATTTTCTGAGCAACTAAAGTCTCATGAAAGTCTTAGATCGTAGTTTAACAAAACCTACATTAGAGTCTAATTGTGGGAAAGTCCCTGGTCTGAATAAAATGTTACTTGAATTTACTCATACTGCTATGATTACTCTCCATTATATTTGGACTGGTTTTTTCTAGTGAAGTGACCATGGGATTCACTGATTAGTCAAGCATATCAATACAGTCAGCAATCAGCAATTTATAATTTTAATATACATGTACTGCACTGATGTCATTGCTGGGTGACTTTCACCCAGATTTTTTTTGTTGGTGTTTCATCTTTGTCCTTGTCATATGCTCACTGTTCTAATCTGTCTGCGCAAGAGACTGTGGGAATAACAAGAGTTGAAATTTACTGTTCTTCTAAACAATAGGGCCTTCATATATGTAATACATGGTTTTAAGAAATGCATGAATTACACTTTAGCTTACAACTTTAGGTAAAAAAGGAACGCAAAATTTCTGTGTTTAAAGCGTAATATTTGTAGATTCATTAATAATGAAATTGACTCAGATTTGTTCATGCAAGTTATTAACTTTTCATGCACATGTCTATTTTATGACCTGTATCTAGATGTGAATTTTAGGAAGTGAGCGCTTTTTTTATTAGATTTTGTTTTTACCTTCAGATATATGTGCATTACTACGTTTTCAAAACAATGTAGTTGAGTTTGTGACTGGTAAAACATTCCCATAATAGAAGTCTGACAGATAATATAGTTTTTGTAATAAATCATGAACTCTTTATGCTACAAAGTAGTGATAGAAATTTCAGTCTAGGAAGTCAGACTTCAAGTTCAATTGTGTGGGATTTTTTTTCTAAAGAATAAAAGAGTCCCTTATAACCATTTTCACAGAGGCTACACATAATGCCACCAAAGAAGTCATATGAGTCTTATGACTCTGAGTCTGACGGAGATTCGCAGTCACAGAGGAAACGTGGAACTAAAAAGCAAAAATTAGACAAGAACAGCGATGAGTACAAAAAGCGACGGGAACGCAACAATATTGCTGTCAGGAAAAGCAGAGAGGCAAGTCGCCAGAAAGCTAAAGAAACACTTGATAAGGTATCTCGTCTTCGAGATGAAAACAAAGCACTGGAGCAAAAAGTTACTATTCTTAACAAAGAACTTGGTGTACTTCGTGATCTTTTCTTGAGTCATGCAACTATGACTGGTACACCACAGGCCTCTGTCACCTCACTTCTACCAAAAGAGGAAAAAGTTGACAATGATAATTCCGAGGACAGTTCGGCAACTTCAGAAGCTGTGGCAAAAGATCACCTTTATGTAGTGACGCAAGGCAATTCGTAATCCGACACTCATGTTGACATTCTAGATGGTCCAATGCCCAATAGGATGGCAGGTTTTATCCTTACCAGCAGTGTTCACCATTCCTTCTACAAGGTCCTGTCTGATCAAAGAAATGGTCACATTTGCTGCTCTGTCCAAGCCTCAGGACCTTGGATGAGGAAAAGCTTCAAAATTTAGTTCATTTTAATTCCCCCCTCCCCTCCTCCACACACACACAACAAAACTAATTCTTAAAATAGAGGGAAATTAAAAGTGAAAGAACAAGCTCCCACCTTCAGTCCCCACCTTCTACCCCTAAAAAAAGTACAGATTTCTTACTTATGATGAATTGTTTTTACCTCTATGTCAGTCTCCATCATATTTCTAAAAGTCAGTAGCTCAAAAGTTTTTCATGTTATCATAGGTGTAGAATAGAACCATCAGTACTAGAACTATCACTAGATCATGATAATAATGATATGATTGCCGGGCCTCTCATCTAAGCACCAATGGGAAAAGATTTTTGTTGATATTTCCTTCCCATGAATTAGACTGCACTCATGGCTTCCCAACTTTATGCTATGGCAATTCATAATGTATGGTCAGTGAATGGTGGATAAATATTGCATCATTTAACAGAACACATTCTACACTTTTGCTGAATTGTATTCACATGTTTCCATTTTTGCAAAAGTCGCAAACTGGCATTGTGTTTTTTTTGTTTTTGTTTTTGTTTTTTTAAAGACTTGTTGGTTTCTTTTTTTATACTTGAAAAGAACTGATGTATTTTGATGGGCCAATTTCAGCAGAATGAAAATCAGAGATGGCCACAGAGTAATAGAATCTACCATCATATTGCACTGTTTTCTCAGGGTGAGGCTTTTTAAAATTTTTTTTTTAACCCCTGTCCTTTGCTCTTATATTTTTTTGTTCATGACTGTTGACATGTCTTGTCACAGAACATTGTGAAGAATCAAAATTTCCGAAATAAAGACATGCTATGACAGGTATGATCATAGCAATAAAATGACATTACTTCTTTAACAATACTGTCATGAAATAGATGTTTAGAAGACCTCTAAGCTTCAGGATATATTCATTGTGAAGTACCTGTTCCTCATTATCAAATTCTAAAATTTATAATTTTGTGTGCGTCATTGCCAGTAATAAGATTTTAAATTTTAATTCTTTTTTTTTTAAAGCAATGGAAAATGATGGCCTAGGATAGTCAAAGCACTGAATACAAGTTATTTTTAGCGATTCAAATGATTAGCATATATATCGTCTCTGTAAGTCTCTAAACACATAAGTCCAGAAAATTGAGTCATGACGTTTTGGCTGTATTAAACTAGAAGGGTTTTCCCCCAACTCCTCTATAAATATAAATCCATGGAATCTGTGAAAGTTACACTTTTTTGTCACATGGACTAAATGCACAATTCATGATTTCACTTCGATTTATTAAGTTTTTTGTCTCTCCTGTAAAATTTGCCTCTGCGGACATAAGTGTTTAGAGACTTGCAGGGATGATATGGCTTTCAGAGATTTTAGCTTTGAAAATTGCACTTATACAAGCATGGCCTGCTTTTCCAGGGTATTATTTTTTTCCTTTATCAAGTTTACCTATCAGGTTCTTTCATAATGTTTGTACAAACTACCTGGTATGGAAGTGACCTACATGAATACCAGGGATGTCAAACTTTTGATATTGTATAGAAATTGAATATTATGGTCATTGTCGACTTTCTTACTTTTGGCTGGTCAAGTGACCACTTTTGCAGAATATTCTAGCAGAAACTTGCAAAGCTGTGTTAAGGTAGACTGAGGTTTTAGTGTCCTACGCAGGTGTACGGTGCTGAACCGAAACAATAAATTATGGAGATGGATATGATATGGAAGCCCACAATTTTCTGTCTTTAACATGAGAATACTTTAACATCTCTGATATACATGCAGATGCAGGTTATTATATAAATGACTACCAATGCTATATTGAATAGAATACATTGTTTGTATTTCCATGTTCTGCCATGTTAACCGTGCCATGTGTCATTGTTGAAGAGTTTCCCATGTCTTTGAAAGTGACAGTCTAGTTTGCTGTTCAATGAAATCTATACTCCATATATCATATATATCAGGCGACAGTAGAACAAAAAAAGATCTACGATGAACTACAATACAGAACAGTGCATATAATATGTGCATTTGAGATGCGACACGATGAAATCAGGCTTTTATCAAATTTTGAGCATGTGGAGATATTGGTATCACTGTAAAGATCATTCATTTCTCGTTAAGTTCTGTGTGTGAAAAAATAATTGTTCTGTCTTAAGTAGAAGTTGAGATTTTGGCAAATAAAGACCTGTTGCTGCAGCTGAATTTATCAAGAAAAGGGCTGATCACTTTTGTGAATCCTTATTAATCCTTGTTAGGCTTGCCATCGAATTACAATTTTAGAACTTTTATTCAACCTATTTCTGTTAATTGAATTCTGACATGCATTTTTAGATTGACGTAGAAGGGTTTGATGAAGAAAAAAAATGGCTTAAAAATTCGTTCGTTATTGAAAAACACATGATTTCTCTGGTCGGCCCAGTTCATTTAATGAACGAATGTTTTTGATGTTTTCAGAATGGAAACAGAAAGATTTTGCCCCATATATATGTTGTGCATGTGTTAAAATTGATATTATTGTGGTTGTATTTTATAAACTTATTGTTGCAGTTTTCATGATTATGGATTGTATGTTTATAATATCTTTACATGATGAATCATTGTTGTATGATTTTTGTTGATAGATAATGCAGTTTATGAAATATTCTGTTCTGTCTCAGGAAAGATTTGTCATTACATGTTTATTGATAACAAAAAAAAAAAAAAAGCATGATTTCCTTGGAATACCTAGAAAGTGAATCAAAGGAAAAAGCAGGTCTGAAGCTGGATACTCATGAAGTGTTGCAAAAAT
Organism: Peronia verruculata; assembly: GCA_038406235.1. Taxonomy (NCBI): domain Eukaryota; kingdom Metazoa; phylum Mollusca; class Gastropoda; order Systellommatophora; family Onchidiidae; genus Peronia; species Peronia verruculata. The sequence continues at coordinate 2,105,631 of JBCAUA010000021.1, read as the reverse complement.
GAAAAACATTCCATCTTATATATTTTGCTTTTCTCTTCATGTTAACCTTTTCACATACAAATTGTTATTGGCTATACTTAACCCAAACACTCAAAAAGGTCACCAACTGAAATAAATTTAATGGATAAATCATCTTTTTAATTTCTGATAGTTTTGATTTAAGGTTTAGTATTGCAATCAACACTTATTTTTTGCTAGGGAATGAAAATAACTTCTCTTTGTGTATTTCCATAAGATACCTCATGATTTAATTGGAGCTTTTTCCCTTTTGATTTTTATATTTAAAAAAGGAATAAATAAAATGTAAAACTCCGTCAGTTTCATTTCTTTCAGAAAGCCAAGTAAAAAATGAAAAAAACAATAACGACCTTGAAAAGAAATTATTACTAAATTTTCATGGATAGTTTATTGTGGAATGACAGTTTGCTGTCTATGTAAACATTTCAGTCTGAGGACCACTTCATAACATTTGAAGCAAATAAAAGACTTTGGGAAATGTATGCTGTGGTTCTGTTGTACTTTGTTCAGGAAGAAAAAAAGTGTCCACTTCATACAACGTAGTACCGTAATAGAAACGTGACATGTATTAATACAATTTTATCTAGCTAGGTGCACATGATGTTTTTGAAGCCAGTGCTATGGCAGTTTTCACGTCAGGTAGAACTCATCCTTGCAATAAATGCTATATATACTGTATATATGCCACATGTTTTGAGCTTTGCCATCATCTTATGACTATAAGATAATAATTTGTCAGCTTCAAAATTACTTTAAATAGTACCTTTAAAGAACAATTTCTTCACATCAAAAAGAAAAATAATAATTTCAGACAGTTTTTTTACTAGGTGAAGAAATTAGTCATGTACATCCGTACATAATTTTTATAAAAGAAAAAACTTTCATTCACTGTCTCAAGGAACACTAAAATTCTTTTGGAACATTTTTCACCTGAGTTGAAAAAGTAATTCAAAATTTATTTCTATGTCAATTGATGTGCAAGATAAATTAAAACCTCAGAATATAGCAGTCATACAATGTTAATTTTCAAGCAAAAATAGATAACATGAATTTGAGTATCGATAGACAAAAACCTCTCTGTTTTAGAAATAGGTGGTTAAACATTTTTCTTGTGACATTTTACACTGATCAGTGAGTCCATTATATTTATTTAATGTCAACAGACCCAGTTCTTGTTGTGCAGTTGGCCAAGCATGAATGAGTTGCAAGGAGAGATACCGGTACATTACTTGCAGTTAATCAGTTCCCTAAGACAAACAGTATTAATTAACTCTGAAAGTCTCAGAAATTGAGGCAGTACCAAGGATTCCTCAAGGAAGCTTTATATTTTGAAACACTAGTAACAGAGAAAACCCTGTTATAATGATAAAAATTTCAGATCTCTATCTTTTTTGTTAAACATATTATGACAATATGTGCGACAATAAATCATTTGACTTGTAACATCTAAAAATGAAAACTTCAAATAGTAACAAGATGTGGTCAGTTGGGATAACCCATGACCATTCATTCATGTTCAAGAATTGATAGTTCAGACTTGGTTCAGTAACATAAAGAGAATAACCTGTTTTCTGTTTTGTCGTGTTTGAAAGCTTATTCATATACATGTATATATTAAAAATTCAATGGGCAAAGTTTTGAGTAGATTGGTTCCCTGAAACTCATAAGGTTAATCAATGCTGTTAGTTTCCTCTATTTTTTAAAAATTACTTTTGAACTATTTAAGATTTGTCCAACAATGCCAAGGCCACTATCTGCATCTATGTTTGTCTTAATACTATTGAATTGTTCCAGTTCAAAAGAAACATGAGATCTTTATGGAAATCACATAGTACATTGAAGCAATCAATTTGTTACTAGAAATCATTTCATCCAGGTCTGCAAAAACAATATGTCATGCATGTACATGTACTGTTTGTCTTCTTGTGTGTGCATGTGTGTGCACTCACATGTGTGTGTTTGTTGGTGTTTGTACATTCATCTGTGCGCATGTATGGATGCGTGTGTGCATGTGTGTGTGTGTGTGTTTCTCCATCCATGCTTGTTCAATATGTTTCATACAGTTCGTTCACATGTAATGACTACGATTATTTCAAACCTGTTTTTGTTGGGTTGTGTTAGAATGGTCTACTCTACGAAATTGCTACATTATATATTTTATAGCTGTATACATGTGGGAAGGTTTTCAGACCTGAAACTGAAAGTGTGTGTTTACTATATGAACTGCAAGAGATCACAATACATATGACATACTGTATTCTGAGACCAAGAAGTTTGTTAAATATATGTTTGATCTATGATCTACTCTATTTTGCGTGAAGGATCTTTGTTTTTATTCAGCTGTAAGAACTATCATAAATGAGATCTCCAAACTTCCCACCATTTCTTGTACCAAAGCAGCAGAGCCGCCTCTATTTTTACTCCCCACATGCTGACTCCTAGACCAGGGGGAAAAAAAAAAAAAATGAAAATGTGTAAAAATTTATAATGGATTATTTGTAGTCAGATAGAAAGAATATAATATTGTCAAATACGTTTACACTAAAAAAAATTTTAAAAATTCCCCTTTATAAACGGCACTTGGCTTCGTGGATAGGTCAACATCTGGCCATCTTGGATAAGGATGAATAAACTTTGGAGGTTTCGTACATATGGCCCACATGGTTAGAAAGCCTTTGACACTTAAAAAGTGGATGAAGAGTAGATGGAGACACATCCATGTTCTGGCAAACTTTCCGAATCACAAATTTCTGCCCACAAACAGTTTTCTTACCAAACTCAGCATGTATTTTAAGCTGATATCTTGGTTTTGTTGGATAGAAAGGCCACCTATTCACAATCAGGTCTGAAAAATTCTGATCTCTTTCACAACTTGATCTGATGTTAATGTTATGAAAAGGTACCATAATTAGTAAAAACGTGTTAGTACACCGTATGCGTGCAAAATGAGTTATAATATTGCATGCATGTATTTCAGTTTTCATGTGTATTCCATTTACACTGGTGTGTATGATTTGATGACAATAATACAAGGCATCTGTGCTCAGCACTTCATAGTCTGTGATTTTGACTGTTGTTGAAGTCATTCTTCTCTCTTTGAATGTACGTATGCACTTTTTTTTTTTTTCCTGTAATGTCAGTTCCAAGTGTAAAACATATTTCTAGCTCCATTGTTTTATATCATTTTTATACAATTAACATCATTGCCTAGGTTTGTTTGTTAGCTCGTTTGTTTGTTGTTTGTTTTGCCTTATCTTTTCCTTTCTAGAATGTGTATGTATCAATTCGTCTGGCCTCGTATGCACTGTGGACATGATTCTTCATTGAAATCTTTATTGACATGTTTGCTTGTTATTGAACCTGATTACATGTATTTGCAAGTCAAAGACGAACTGAACAGACAGCCATTTTTTTTTTTTTTTGTAAAAGAGCTACTAAGCAAGATTAATGAGGTTGTTTGAATGTGGTGCCAAATGTGTAGACTAGAAGTAGACAATCATAAAACTAGTGGAAAGGTTTTTTTGAATGTCACAAAAAGAGAAAAACTAGCACATGCTTTTAATAGAACTGTTTTTTATCTGATAAGGTCCATCCATCCTAAATTTGGTTCCAGTATGTGTGTGTGTAGTTTTTTTTTTTTTTTGTCAGGCCTTTTTTTTTTTTTTAATTTTGTCTTTGATAGAATAACTTTTCGTGTAATATGTGCCAACTGAATTCAATTCACTGAAAACCTATCACAGATTAGCCACGTCTTCGTTTGTAAGAAAATGAAAATTTTGTCACTAGTTTCAGAGTACATATATATAGCTACTGAAGGGTCAAGCTATAACAAGTAACTATGAAACTGTCGACATTGGTCAGAACCAAAGCCTGAAATATATGCAGATGCAAAAGTCAAGTCTCTGTATGTGAACTAGAATCTAACCATTTAGAGATTACGTGCTACAGCCTCTGTTCAAGCAGTCATTTATAATTATTACGGTACCATAGTGATTTTTCTTTTTTTTTTTTTTACTGGCCAAGCAAATATATCTGCAAATCAAGTCTTGCCTATTTTAAGCTGTAGTTACATGTAACGATTGCATGTGTTTATTTCCAGTATTAGAGTTCATTACATTATTGATTGATACAGATAGAATGCGCTCAGTAGATTATTTTGTGCACTATTCATTTTAGTGACAGTTTTATTTGCTTCCAGCATTTAACCTGTCACCAGCCTAGAAAACGTGGGGTTTTATACATTTCAAAATCTTTCAAATTCCACTTCTCAGCGTCATGAGACGGGAAGCCTATATCGCGCGGCAAGTGCTCCAAATGAGAAGGAGCAGAAAAGTCCGGGCCTATTTTAAAGTGTCTTAGGGCTTATATAGAACTCTTAGCGACACCAAAAGCAGCAGCTACTTTCAACGATTTCGTATCCTGAAGGTACTATCATCAGCAGTCCCCACCCCATCGGGCTGATGTGTCGTTGAACTCCAACACAAATAAACAGACCATCAGCAGTTGCAAAGTAACTAGGGTCACATTATAACAAGATCAGATACTGTTCTTGATGTTTTGACGACGACCCATGATTAGGCCCACATGCTCACCTCAAGTTACTTTTTATCCTCGACCAGCTAAATTGGGTAGATATAAGACAGATTATGTGAAACTATCGTGCGTTGAAAGAATACCTCCTTGAAAGTTAAACATTGGTAATCACGGGAGTGTATTACGTGTCCTTACCAGAGTCCAGAAAAAGTTGATGTGGAAAGTTAAAACTTAAAAGATCTCATGAGAACATAAACGTAATGTTGTCGGTATCAAGTTCGTAATGAACTACACTAGCTGTATAAATTTGTGCATATATGGTCAAAAGATGTTGTGGTCTAAGTACGCACTAGCTTAGAAAGTAGTACACGTATGTCCTAATAAGGATATCTTGGAAACAGGAATGTGACGTGTATGTCCACAAAATATGCCGAATCGTGCATTAAAAAGAGATTTAAATACTATTTCAATCTTTCAATTAGCAATTATTAATACAGATTTATATGCCATCACGTGGAGGCCTGGTCAGTATACATAGTACTACGTGTGAGTGTGCATGTATAATCATATCAACTGTGGTGTCAAGGACAAGGATTGGGAGGATTTTTTTCGCATAGTGACGTCAGCGTCTGCATCATTCCACACGCTGAGCAACCGTTGGCGGGAAAAGGCGTCACTGACTCTCTTTATTAGCATATGATGTATTTAATAATAATAATAAAAAAAAAACTATGTAGTCTCATAGTGCTTACAGGTAATGGCAAGAGATTAGGGTAAGTTCAGCGAGCCCACGAATGGCTTACGAATAAACCCAATTGTGATCATGAGAAGGAGAATTTTTAATGAGAGCCACGATCTTCTTAATCTTTCTTAACATGAAATTGAATTTTAACCCTTTTAACTTCAGAAGGGTAGCTACTTGTTTATTGTGTTGGTACCTAAGTGCTAATACACATGATGTAATTCATTGAATGGTCTTTATCAGCTGCATTAGTTCTTGAAGCCTACATTCGATATAGTCAGCAAAATTTTGTTTCTTTTTGCTGAATTGCCACACTTTCAAGGTTTGATAACAAGAATTTATCAGGTTAAGCTGAAGTCTATGAAGTGGCAAAGTGGCAACTTTGTCCATTCTTAGGACAAACACCCAGAGACCGCAGTAACATTTAAGTTTGCCCATAGACAGCGAGGTAGAGTCAGTGAATTTAATACAAGAGAGTACACCGACCTGTGTGTATTGGAACTTTGGCAGTAAAATAGTTAAGACTAGTCTAAGATACGGACATGATTTTTGAAAATGTGTCAGTTATGCTGCTGACATTCTTAACACTGAACAGCGAGGTGAATACGTGTACTTGTATGTACTTGATTATTATGTACCAGTTTTACAGTCTATACATCACTGTTAATAAGGAGATGAGCATTACAAAATGGCATGCTGTCTTTCAAATTGTTCTACATGTATGAAGACTCAGTCTCCATGAACTGACTGCGAATTGTCATATATGATATACATTGTTCTTCTTCTTGTTACATGTATTAAAATATGATATTACAGTGAATGTGATTGTGCTTGTGCCGATGCGCTTCATACCTGTATTATGTATGGATGAATACATGTGTGATGTTGTTCCATTACTCGGGAGTTTCGCAGCTCATGTGTGTATGTAGTGGATGTATAGGTTTGACCCATCGCCTCTGCTCATTCCTCGGGAGTTTCGCAGCTCGTGTGTGTATGTAGTGGATGTATAGGTTTGACCCATCGCCTCTGCTCATTCCTCAAGTGTTTCGAGAAAATGCCATTTTCGATTGTGTCCATGTTGCAGTTATACATTATGGTATTTGTATTATATATTCAGCCTACCATCTCCAATAATGTGTTTAGTAAAGTTAGTACATGTAAATGTAACTTTACTATATGTACCTGAAAAATTCATTTTGTTGTTGTTGTTGTTGTTATCCATTTTGTTCTTTGATAATTGTGAACAATTCAGAATATGAATAAAATGTTTGATGTCTTAGTCCCAGACTGATGGCCTCTGTGTTTTTATTTCATTTATTCATTCAAAATCTGGCCTTCTTGCTTTAACAAATCAAAGGCACCAAACAAAACAAAACAAAACCCCAATATTTTACCTGTATACATGAATTTGGAGGAAACGGAAAATGGAATTAAAACTATCATAACACAGCAGTGTTTGCAGGTACATTGTAACACACATACAAACAAAATCAACAACAATAACAACAACAACAAATTGATTGATCAACTCAAAGTCACAAGGTTTCATGCTGAAAATTGCTGTAGCGAGTTGTTTGCTTTGTAAAATATCGCCGGTGGATTATCGTCAGTTTTTCACTGATGTCTAAGGCACTTGTGACACCGAAACAGACGTCAACCCCGCGGGGGCCCGGGGTCTAGTATAAGTAGGTTCTCTGCTCCCACCGGCAGCAGTTAAGCCCGCCATCGGTGGGGTGTCTCCCATGGAGTGCCATCGTCGACATTCCAGGGGAGACATCTCTTAGCTCTCTCCTTGCTCCTGTCTTCTGTCCCGCTTTCTTTCCTCTCTTCTTCTTGACGTGTAAACTTATCTTACCATGTTTGATACAATATAGCCGTAATCGTGCTGATATGTCGTTAAACACACACACACACACACACACACACACACACACACAGAGGTCAGCCTTTATATACCATGGACCATGGCCGAGATTTTTTCCAGTTGTCTGTCACACTTCAGGGCCGTGCCAACAGTCATCTTTTTAGTCACAGAAGTGGTCATACGTCATTACAATCAAAGTTGTAACACCTTTTGTGCGTAGGTCAAAGTTAAATACATGTAATTAGATCTATATGAAGGCCTATTGATGTGTATTAGCATTTGCCTTTATCTCTCCCACGTTGTTTTGATTGTTGTTGTTGTTGCTGCTGTTGTTGTTGCGGTTGTGTGTGTGTGTGTGTGTGTGTGTATGTGTGTATGTGTGTTTAAGAATTATAATTTTGGCCACAATGCCTGGGGTTTTATAAGTACGAGGGACGTCCAAAAAGAAACCGGAAAAGGGGCATAACTTTTGAACAATCCATATTTTTTCATTCTGTTTACGGGAAACCCAGTACATTGAACACTACTGATTCCAAGATGGCAACCCCCATCAATTTAAGACTGGTCAAAGTTGGAAGTCAGAGCTGTTGTACTTTTTTTTTTTCTAAACGAACAAAACCTTCTGAAATTTACAAACAAATAGCTGACACATATGGTGAAGGTGCCATGTCAAGATCTCAAGTGTATCAATGGAGTACTTGGTTTGGAGAAGGCCGAACAAGTCTAGATGATGAGCCAAAATCTGGTCGCCCCAAAACATTGACCAGTCAGAAGAACGCAACTCGTGTTGACGAGCTCATCAAACGTGACAGGAGGATGAAGATACGCGAGATTGCCTTGAAACTCGGAGTTCCAAAGAGCACGGTTCATGAAATAGTCCATGACACTTTGGGATATCCGAAAGTGTCTGCAAGATGGGTTCCAAAAATGTTAACGGAGGATCACATGCTTCAAAGGGTTGTAATTTCACAACGCCTTCTGAAGCGATGCCAACAAGACCGTGGAGATGAGGATGAGAGACGCATATTGGTGTAGGGCCTGGTGGAGACTTTCAAGCAATCAATAACCTCTTTGACAATCTGATTACTGGTGATGAAACTTGGGTCCATCTGAATACCCCAGAGACATGGAAACACCCATCTTCTCCCGTCGCCAAAAAGTTCAAAGTGCAGAGGTCCGCAACCAAAGTGATGGCTACCGTATTCTGGGATTCGAAAGGTGTGATCCTCTTAGACATTCTGCCACAGGGTCAGTGTATCAATGCTGCATTGCAAGATACTGCAGTACTCTTGACCGCCTCAGAGATGCAATTCGTCGCAAAAGACCTGGACTCTTTGAGAAGGGGCATAGTGCTTCAGGACGATAATGCAACCCCACATTCAGCAAACCTTAGACAACAATGGGTGCGGCGCTACGGCTGGGAAATTCTTCCTTATCCTGCCCACAGTCCAGACCTGGCACCCTCTGACCTTGGACCTTGAAGCGCCATTTGGGGGGCATGGCTTTCGAGACAGAAAATGACCTCGTTGGTGAATTGAAGAATTGATTTGCACATCTTGACGTTGATTTCTTTCGAGTGGTATCTATTCGCTGTTATGGCGCTGGAAAAAAAAATGCATTGATCTTTATGGAGATTACGTTGAGAAGTAGAGGAAGAAAGACACTTCAATCTGTGTGAGTTTCAAATCGATCCGGTTAAAACTTTTTGAGTTATCACCCTTTTCCGGTTTCTTTTCGGACGTCCCTCGTAGGTTCTCTGCCGCGCACTGCAGGTGGCGTAAGCCCTCTATCGGTGGGGTACCGGTGTCTCCCATGGAGTGCCATCTTCGACGTTCCAGAGGAGACATTTCTTCTCTCTCTCTCTCTCTCTCTCTCTCTCTCCTTGCTCCTGTCTTCTGTCCCACTTTCTTTCCTCTCTTCTTCTTGACGTGTAAAAACATATCTTACAGTGTTTGACACAATGTAGCCGTAATCGTGCTGATGTGTCGTCAAAACCCCAGCACAAACAAACAAGCATAGACGGACGTCAAAAAACTTATTTTTATTTTTCCGTTTCTGCTATTAGCGCAAGGCTAAATGTATAAAAACTTTGACGTCACGGCCAGTGTTGTCCACGAAATTAGCGTGGTCCATCAGTTCATCTGATTAATCTTTGCTGAACGTATTTTGTTTCTATTTTCTTGTAGCTCTGTCGTCGCTTGATTTAACTTATTTTGCTCGTTTTTCAGATAGAAATGGTAATATAATTTATTTGATATTTCGGTTTTCCTTTCTTTCTTTCTTTCTTTCCTTCTTTCTTTCTTTCTTTCTTTCTTTCTTTCTTTCTTTCTTCCTTCCTTTTTTTTCTTTCTTTCTTTCTTTTTTCTTTCTTTCTTTCTTTTTTGTTTGTTTGTTTGTAACGTCGCTTTCCATTAATTTGTCGTTACCGTTTCTTTCTTTCTTTCTGTGGAAAAAAATAGTTGAAAGTATTGAACGTTTCCTTTGTGAATGAGACCTACGGTGAAGTTTGAAATCTACATTAGGCCTACAGTAATTTAGCTAAACTAGAGTGTTATGAGAAGTGTGTGTCGCACGGCGAACCAGCTGCTGCTCGCTGTGTCATTCACAGGTCCCTACCATTGTGACGTGTAGAACGTGGTAACCCTTAGCTATCGGTCTTTTCCACTCAAGTCCACGTCATTTGATTGGGCTTCCCAAGAAGAGGTCGGTATCTGTGTCACCCCACCCACTCTTTCTCTCTCCCTCCTCCCTCACAACTCACAATATTGAGAAAGTACAAACATGTACTTATTGTATTATGGCAGGGGTACCCAGCTGAGCACAAGAAGTGCGCCCAGAGAGGTATCGTTTATTTGTTTGTTTGTTTGTTTTTTAGAGAGAGAAATAACTTAGCTCCTTTGGGAATGCGACGGTTTTAGTTGTTGTTGTCGCTTTTTTTTTTAAAAAAACTTATTTCATTTAATTTTTACTTATTGAGTGTGTACGGGACACATCATTCACTAATACTGAACCTTGTACACTGGCACGATAATAGATTTTATCGCAGCTCTGTGTGTGTGTGTGTGTGTGTGTGTGTGTGTGTGTGTGTGTGTGTGTGTGTGTGTGTGTGTGTGTGTGTGT
>JBCAUA010000021.1:2059098-2089902 GCA_038406235.1 Peronia verruculata | reverse complement strand
TTTTCACATGTCAGCCAGTACAGGACAAGAACGAACATCAACAGACAAGTGATCGCGGTTTGGGGGATCTACTCTAATGTATAAAAACTGGCTATTCCATGTTATTACAAGTCTGCAAGAATTTTTTAAAACAAAATATGTCTGATGTTCAAACCTTTCATTGTTTAAAAGAATTTTTTATATATGTATATCATATATGCTAAACTGACTGTAGAAGGGTAATTACACATAGGCCTACATGTCCACTCTCCCTTCCTCAGTACATTTACCGTAGTGTCTTTGAGTAGTTGCAAAACTGCAAAAATACATTTCTTAAATTCATGTATGCAAAATCCTGGAATAAGTCCTAGAATACACCACAGATCAGATATGAACTTCTGATGATATGCACCTGACAGAAAATGAATGTACAAGGAATCAGCTTCTTCTGAATTTCTCCTGGGCGCGACCTATGAAACAAGCTGTGGCAGGGCAGTCCTCCACATGTTTTATAAGCAAAGGCAAGACTTGGACACAACCATTGTGATAATCAGGCACATAGTATTACAAATGCTCAACTTAGTGGCTAAAATTTGCCTTAAAGCTTTTGCAATAGTACAGAATATCGTTCACAGTAAAACAGTTGCACTACCCACATAACAGTGTGCATAAGGACATGTACTATAAACTTAAACAATACATCTCTTGTTCTAAGTTTCCCTTACAACCTTGGTATGTACATGCACATCTCTCACAGCAAAAACAGTGCTACCGGCCATATGACATTCTAAAGTTGTCTTTCAGCCACCTGCAAATGGCTATCTCACAATATTACAGTGTACATCAGTATATGTGCTATTAACTCAACTACTTGTCCACAGTTCATTCTTGTGTGGTTCATACTAACTGCACGTAAACTTGCACTGCTAGGATCAACTTGCATTGCGTATCATACATGGATTCATATTCATAGAAACTTGGATGTACTTTGCAGGAGTTGCTGAAATTTTTTTTTATATTTTATATACAAAAATAAATTACATGATGTGACAATGAAGACACAAATGCAGGCTTTTTCAAAATCCTCTTCTAGTGCTTTTTCATCACTCAAATGCCTTTGCCCTGAAAATGCTCTTCTGAGAAAATCACAATTTCAATCTTTCTTTTAACACATAGCCAACAAAATGTGTGGGGGCTTTTTTTTTTTTCCTTTGAAGGAATGAAGTGATTTGATAGGTTATTTCCAATGTGGAAAGTTGAAACTGAACAGAGCATGAAATAATTAGTGAAAAAGTCATTTTGTCAAAGGACATGAAATCTATGCCAGTGATAAGGTAGGATTTACTTATATTAATTCACGCCATAGTTACTGTAACTCAGTTTCTGAGCCGACCAGACAGAAATGAGCAGATCAAAATTAACAAGAATACATAAAAGTCAAGTATTATGTCTGTAATATTATGCTGTTATGCTTCTTTTTGACCACTCTCTGTTAAGAATAGGGCCCTGGAACCGGGCTTGATAATACTTTTTGTCTAGGACAGTGATGTACGACAAGAGACAAATTAGAATAACAAATCATCAGCTTGTCATAATCTAACACGTATTCTACATTGTGAACCAACAGCTTGAGACTCAAGCCAGATATCAAGAACTTCAAAACAGATTTGAATTATAGTTGAAATTTATGGGTCTCCAATCTCTTTGTTCACCTCCACAACCTGGTTTTTATTTTCTGTCCCATCACTGCTAAGATTTTCTCCCTTCTTCTCATCTTTTTCATCTGCCAGCAGCTCATCATCATCCAGTAAGTCATCACCCATTTTTGTGGCACTCTCAGTCTCCCCATCTATCAGTGTATTGTCATCATCTTCCAGTAGTTTCACATCATCCAGTATATCACTGTCGGGTTCACTAGACTGACTGATATCTGTGTTTGATTGCCCTGCTTGTGTACCTGATTTCTCTATCTCAGCAATTTTCTCCCCACCTGGTTCCTTTGCATCATCTCCTTGGTTCCCTGACATTTTCTCTGGTTCATCACTCTTTCCTTTTTCTACTTCATCATCAACTTTGGTGTCTGTTGTTGTCTGTTCACTCTCAGTATTGTTATCCACATCCATGGATTTTGATTTTTCAGCTGATTCAGTTTTCACTTTCACTGCCTCATTGGCCGTTTCATCTGTCTGTTCTCTATGTAAGATCTCATCCGCCTTGTCACCGGTGACATCTTGTGACGAGCAATCAATGCTGTCACTGGCATTATCATGATCTTTGTCGGTGTTGTTACTGTCAATATTAACAGAAACATCCTTGTCACTTTCCACAGAAATTTCCTCTTTATTGTCAATTTCTGGCTGCAGTTTCTCAATGGCATCAGCCTCGCGTTGAATTTCTCTCTCTGTTTCTCCGACATTACTTTCCTTCTCCACTTTCCCTTGGTTATCACTGTCACTAGGAATTTCCTCCGCAGTTTTCTCTGAACTGCCATTCTCAATATCAGTTTCTTTGTTACTTTCCAATTCTTTCTCAGTTTTTTCAACATTATCATTCCCATCATCAACTGGATCCTCTTCTGTTTTCTTCATGTCATCATTTTCATGGAGAATTTCTTTCTCACCTCTCTCCATACCATCCCCTCCTTCAGCAACTGGCTTCTCATCATTCTTGTCTAGCTCACTCTGGCTTGGTTGTTCACCTACATCATCACCCTCCATGTTCTCCTCACACTTCTTTGATTCACAAGTCCCACCCTCTCTGTCAACTTTGACCTCCGCTTTTTCAGTCTGGCTACTGCTCTCATCAGGTTTCTCTTCAAGTTGTTCATCACTGGCTTTGTCTATGGATTTATCTTGACCCTCTGATGTCCCAAGCTCATCACTGTTTTCTTCTTTAACATTTTCACTCTCAATTTCTTTTACTCCCTCATTCTGGTCAATTTGTTCTTCTCTCATACCCTCCTCCTCCATAACCTTTTCATTGTCCATCTTGTCCTTACTTTCAGTATGTTCTTTCTGTAACTCCTTTTCCTGTCCTTTCTTATGTTCTGTTTTCTGTTTCTCATCTACAGTGTCTACAGTGTCTGCTTTGTCTGGACCATCAACTTCCATGTCCTCTGTCAGATCTGATGTTTTGTCTTCCTTTACCTTGGCACTGTTATCCTCCGTCTCTCCATGATCTCCTTCTGAAATGTCAGTCTCTGGTGAGTGGGTCAAATCTACCAGATCTGCATCATCTACTTTGTCTTTATCATCTTCAACAACATCCATCTCCTCCTCTTTTTTACTATTGTCAACATTAATTTTGTCATCCCTCAATTCTTCTTTGACATTTTCATCTATAATTTGTGAGTTATCTTCCTTATCAATATCGTTGTTCTTCCTGACAGGCTCCAATTCCAAACTGGTGGAGACAGAATCATCAGTTACCCTCTCTTTCTGTACTGGGTTGTTGTCCCCCTTGATTATCCCCGGTTGTCCCCAGCTATCAGAGACTGCAGCTGCCTCCCGCTCCCTGACCACTTCCCTCTTGGGCCGTCCACTGCCATGACTGCCTTTTGTATGACTATTTCGGGGCTGTTGTTGTTGTCGCCAGGACTGCTGGGCTGATAAAATTTGCATTGAGGTCTGAAAATATAAATACAGTAAAATCCACCATAAACAACCAGATTTCTCGATACAATATCATTTTCTCATATTATGTGACAATAAAAGTAATTGTCTCAAAGATATCACTTTCATCGGGAATTTCCTTTTGAGCTTTACCTGCAGTGCGATTTTCATGTTTTCTTTTCTAAATTCTCTCAATATTGTCATTCTAAACGTTAAAAGAAATCCCTACTTTCTTCATTTCATCTTTTTCATCTAGACTTTCTTTCTAACATCCATCTGTCACCAAGATAATCGCCTAAATGAGGTTGAAAGACATAAGAATACTGTAACGTCTATCACTATTTCACAAACAGATGATTTTTTCAATATATGGAAAGAACATAAACATATCTAAACTTTGTGTAAAGATGCTTAGTACACATTTTTGTGGGCCACAAGGCATGCCTAAAATGTCAAAAAACATTGTGGGTAAGATATCAGTGATGTGTTAATGACCCACTTTATGACTTCTTGGGTACAGCAAAGTGGAAAATAATCAATGTCCTCACCTCAAAGTTGTTGCCAATCAAATGCTGTAGCTCGTGTTTGACCAGTTTGTCTGAGGCCACGAACTCCCGGTCACAATACTGACAGATGTAAGTGTGAGGAGCATCTTCTGGGCTGGTGCTCTGTAAAATAACAATATGGATTAAAATGTAGCAGCTTAGAAGAATAACATTACTAATCTAAAGACATTAAAGCTTGTCTTTCATAGATAGCAATACAAGACCACATGCAAGTTTTAATACAACTGGGGCAAAACCAGTAAATCAGAGAATAACGGCTCCTCTTCTATAGGTGACAATATATTATGGTAGTTCTAAAATAACTCTCTAAGACTCACAGCAGCTTTAAAACCCAGTGACAGTATTGCCCTATGGTGGATCAGAAATTCCAAGACTTTATTATCAATTACAACAAGTCTAAAACTGATACAGACTTTCAAGACTTGTTTGCGAACCTTTTTTCAGTTTTCTTCCTACCAAATAACAATTTTAAATGCCAGTTATCAGAGCTATTTTCAAGTACCACAGCTGATATGACTCGACTCAACTAAATGTCAGGTATCCAGGATAAAATAGGAAACATGTCAAAGTGGGCTTGATACTGAAAATATTTGGCTCAAGAGAGAGGTGGCTAAATCAATTTTTTCAAAGTAAAGAATACCTGCTTCTCTTTCCGCTGACATCACTTGGTCACATGATAAAGAGTAATGATAAAAGATATTAGACAAATGGAAGGTTGAAGAGTCATAAGAGATGTTTATGAGCTCACCTGTATGTTCTCTTTGCCTTCAGCTTTCTCCTCTTTCCCACCAGCAGCTTTGTTCTTCTCTTTCTTTTTGAACTGGTTCTGATACTCATGGGCCACCTGCCAAGCGCAGAAAAACATTACAGATATGCTGATGCATTTCTTTGCACTCTTTTGTGCAATACTGAGATACCACCACTACTTCTCTAATTCACTGGTGTGCACTATAACATCACAGACCTTAATATTCAACTTGCCAACAATATGTGTTCATCAATACCAGAACTATGACTATCACTTCTCATATTGTTTCACATTACAATTTCGGTGATATTGATGATACTTCAAGTTTTTGTCCCTTACAGTTCTCCTCTATAAACATAACTGCAGTGGTATTCCATATTCAATTGCCTGAAGACCAACAATGGCAAACATTCAACAGATTCGCTCACAGATAAAGAGCATGACACAGATAAAGAGCATGACACATAACACAGCCATTTTTATTTGTGACTTAAATTTAAAGAGAAGGCCTCTTTCTGCTCTGTTGCTACACACAGAATGACAATTATAGTGACATCAGAACATGATTTGGTGTTTTATTATTTTTGAACTACGGTCGAGGACCAGCTGAGATAACCACCATGATAGGAGGTTGAAAAGCTTACCAAAACCGTATGAAAATTATTTGAACAGAAAAGTATCAGTAAAATGGCTAGTGTAATATTTCAACATTTGGTCATGTTCAAGAAATGGCAAGTTTAACAGAACAAGACAACCTTTTTCTCCATACTTTATGTCAGATGGAAAACAATTCAAAAACAGTGCATTCTAAACATACTTTAGACCAGTTTCTGCCTTGCAACGTGCTGAAGAAGTGTTTTACTCATTCTGCGCGAGACCTAAAACAAACTTCTGCCACTGGTTTGCAATCTTGAGCCATATGGCAGTGTGTTGTGAATAACTTCATCACAGAAAAAAAGTCTATGTCTTACTACATTTGGCTAAAATCTCTTCCGGTTGCCTACTGACCTTCAAGGCCTCAGCCAGATCAATGTTCCTCTGACTGGTCTCTCTCTCTGTCTGTCCATTCTCCAGCAGCCAGTCTGACAGTTCCGGCAATGGACAGAAGTGCACGCGGATGTGCTGGGTCAGCAAAGGTTGTTTTGGGGCACTGGAAATGATAGGCCAAAATACATTTGTTGGTTTGTCGACAGATGATCAAATGTTTATACAGAGCTAATACATGTTTTAACATTTAGTTGTAACATACGAAAACAACCATTTCCATTTTAATTCAATGTCATGTTTGTCACTTAGAAACTGATCGCACATGGGACATAATGCAATATGAGAACACCTCATAATGCCAGCACATTGTGCACAGTCTATAACTGTCAACAAAACACCTCTGTAATTTCTTGTATTTTTTTCTTTTGTCAATCTAATGCTGCCTTCACAACGATAAATTTATCCCATCCAGTGGCTGCTCAGAGCATGTTTTCTAGCATCAGCCCTACTTCAGTGATGTTTCTGTAACATAAAGTATCAAACTGTGTGGAAAAGACCAAGAAGAAAGTGTGCATCCCATTTACCTGTAGTCACAGTATGGACAGACTAAGGCACTAGAGACCATATGAAACTTGAGGTGGGACAGCAGGTAATCTCTGCGCACATTGGCATAGGGACAGCGGTCACAGCGATACAACTTCTTGGGCTCCGAGTCGTAGATGCTGAAACACACATGGAAACAAGAATATGAACCCTCTCACGGATTGCTATCATTTTGAGCAATATAAGAGTATGGTGTTAAGGAGAAAGCCAATGAATGACAAAAGCAGCCAAACAGAAAACTTGGTCTTCTAAACCATAACTCTGATTACTCCTCGTGAATTAGTATAAAATCAAGGGTATCTTTGTTGAATCCAGACATCAATCTTTAATGCATTCGATGACCTATTTTCTCCACAGCACCACACATTTTAGTTGTCAAGAATTTCTTGCAATTTAAAACTTTACTTATCAACACAGAATTCACTTCATAATATTTCGCTTTTGGAATTCATTTTATGATAAATCAAAGTCAATCTGTTTTCAAACAATCCCAAAAAGCAACAGTCACAAAAGCTCACAGACCTACGAAGGTCATCACTGACAAAAAAACAACAACAACAAACAAAAAAAGTCCCATAATTTTGTATTACATCACAGATCCCATGACCTGAACACACATATTGTCAGCACCTGTTTTCATACAATCCCAAGTGATCATGAATGACACTGATGGTCACAGTAGTCTCTGAATCAGCTGGCGGCAAAGCTGATGCCAGGGCCACATCGGCAGGAACTTCACTGAGATGTTGAAGGTTGGTGATGGACTGAGAGGCCAGCAGGTTCTGATTGGGCATCATGTGCAGTTTGGTGTGCTGGCCAAAAACAATGGAAAAGTCAATGTTAGTCAACATGACAAGACACTGATCATAAACAAAGCAGAAACACCACTGAGACATAGTTTCTGACCTTTTATCTATCTATTTCTTCTTTGTATGAGACGAAATTGTCCTATTTAGGCAGAAAAGAGAACTAGCATCTCTGGAAAATCATGTCAAAAAAAAAAAAAATGCAAATACTACTTTTAAGTCTTCATCAGAGAAGAAGTAAACAAGCCATGAGTTGCGATGACCATATGCAGAATTGGACACCAGTTTGATAAGTCTTCTCCAAGGAAAGAGAGAATGAAATAAAGGAAAGAAATTGGGCAAGATGTATCTTATGGAATTTTGGATATTCTCAATCTATAAAAACATCAGAAATTATTTTGTTTGTCTCAGCATTTTTGAGGATTTGCTTTGAGATTCTTTGGTGATCTGTAAGATATCTGTAAATAGTCATGATACTGGTACCTCAGCATTAGTAATTGTAATTCTGTTTGTCAAGTCCCCTTTGCCTCTCTTGTCTTAAACAGTCATGTTTCTATTTAGAACTAAACTACAGCAATGGTTGAATGACTGATAAATAATGATTGGGTCATTGAAATACCACTGTCTATTTATAGGACTGCAGTCTCTTACCAAGTGTTCATTTTCATTAAATATTCATCAATTAATCAAGTGATCCACTCCATGCTCTCGTCTATCGGACAGAATCAGTAAATTATTCAGATCAGTGACAATGAATATATCAAAGGGTCTCCATGCTGTAAAACTAAAGTCCTTTCCATCAACCGATTATGGGCACCTATCCCTAACTACACAATCACAGCAAAGGATTGTTATGTCTGTTGATAAATTAACTTGTACTGTCAGGTTCCTGGAGTCAACATATTACAAGAGCACTTTCAACATTTTTCCCAAAGTTTCAACTGCTCTTTTTCCTTTTATTGGAGGCTGTCAAATGTTCAACTGTTGACCTTATACACATACTCACAAATGAAAGCAGGAATATGACATCCCTGTCATTGAGAGGAAGCTGGTGGTATAAGCCTTTGCCTTCCATGAGCTTCTTATACTGACAAATGGTAATTGGAGCATTGCATTCCTAATGCAAACAAAGTATGTACAACCTTTGCAGTATCAATAGTCACCACTGGATACAAACCAAGTGGGATGAAATTTGTGTAGTTTTGGCACCTGATATTTTAAATTAGAACGCGATACAAGATGAGCTTTTTTTAATACTGAAAATATGATCATACTTATTTATCTGTACAGAGTAAAAAAAAAAAAAAAAGCTGTTTGAACAGATTGAATTTTCTCATGCTAAAATAATGAAATTCCCTCTGATCATATATTCATAAAATGTTTCTATATATCTTGCAACAGACATACCTGCAAAAGCAGAGTACTGGAGGGGACACTGTAGTCACAGTACTGACAGGTATACCGCTGCCGGGAGCCATGTAGCTCCAGGTGACGCTCAAAGTGCTGCCGCTTAGCACTGGCATAGGGACATTTCTCACAACCAAACCTCTTAAAGCGGGAGATCTGTAGCAGAGTGTCCACCTTTGAGGAAGACAATCAAATTTTCTATGGTAGGTCACACAAATAATACCTATTATCATTAACAAAAACGTAGGGCTTATTCACCTTGTTAAGAACAATATTCCTAATTTAATATATTCCTTACAAAGATCAATTAGCAATTACTCCTGGTCATTTGGGTTTAGACTTGTGATTGTAACTTCCTGGACACATACCTACCAAGTGTTGTGATGAGAAAATAAATTAGATGCTCTGATTTTCTACCCCTGACAAAGGCCAACTTGAAGCTGTCTCCATGACTTTCAGTAACTCACTCATACAGTTCCTTAGCTTAATATGACAATGTCTTCTTTAAAAAATTGAAATTCTGTTGTTTCATAGAATTCTATATGTCATACATTTGCACACACAAACCAAACACTGTAAAAAGATAGTACTAAGAGGTAGGAATACTCTGGTATATTCATAACATCAAATTACATACACTGTATAAAACAACCATTTCCCACTGGCTTGAAGCCATGTGCTAAAAATCAATTCATTCCCCATTAAACCAAACTAATCAAATGAAACTCATCCATAAGCAAAAAAAAAAAGGCATATCTTTCGGTCATTCACCATCAAATACTGCTTCTTAAGAAACCAGTTTAAGTCAGCGGCTGACAGTAAAAAAGGCAAGGTCTGTGTGGGTAACATGTCATAGCCATTTTCCCTATCATTTCTATATCACATGTCACCCAAATAGACCCTTTGCTTAATCATTTCTACTATTTAGGCAACAAAGCAAGTTCCATGAACAGACTGGTCATGACCGATAATTTGAAAAATAGGGCATTGAGATCTACTTCTGCAATGTTGCTTTGACAAACCTTCTGCTGGGGTAAAATTTCTTCATCAAAATCATTGTCATTATCCTCCATCAGCTCAGCCATTTCAGCCTCTGTGTCATTCTCTGGGGTGTCTCCATAGTTCTTCTGATGAACCTGGTGGATAAACGTAAACAAAAGATTATTTGATAAGTAAAAATATTAATACATTGATAACACACAGCTTCAATCATCCCCCAGTTTCCTTGAAAACAAAGTAAAACCTATCCTCAGCCTGATATTGAGATAATTTTACCATTTAGAGCCCTGAATGGCAGCTTATCTGAGGATTAAGCTGAGGATTAAGCAACAAAATTCATGCCAAGCGAATGTGAAAGATGCATAAATTGCAATGATGACAAAAGCTCATAGACCAGTTTTGCCTTCCTAAGATATAAATCTACTAAGACTAGCATTTGGTTCCTTATCCTTGACCTGCAAATGTTTTACCTTCATATGGTGGGAAAGAAGACCTTTGGAGCCCACATAGTAATCACAATAGGGACATTTCATCAGCTGGTGTGGGCTCTCTCGTGGGCCATGCATCATCTCATGTAGCTGCATGTTGCGGGCGCGAATGTTGGTGTAAGGACAGAATCGGCATTTGTGCAGCTTACGGTACAGTCCATTCTTCATCACAAAGTTTGGCTTATCATCCACAGTACACTGCGAGGCAATCTTCATGGGGCTGATGGTAGGGCTTTTGGACAGACTGGCAGTAATCTTGGCTGAGATCATCTTCTGCTTGATGGCCGCTAGTTGAGTCAGCTCAGCAGGATCATAGACCAGACCTGGATCTGTGGATGGACAGACTGAGAGCAGTGAGATGCAAGTACTATCAGTTCATTAAGCATCACTGCAACACATTTGGTCTTGAATATGAATCTCACAATAAAAAAAAAAAAAAATGTACAGGGATGTTAAACTGTTTTCACAAGAAAGTCAAAAAATTCTAAACCCCCCCCCCCCCCCCCGTGGTCTGGCGCTGTCCACTTAAGTAAAAGTATGACTCTTTTAAAAAATCTAAGGTTTTCATGCTTTAAGAGAAGTTTGTAAGTTTTCACAAGATCCTGGGATGGGACTATAAAATTATATAATTTACAACTACTGGAAAAAACGATCTCACAGGCAGTGCCGTCATCATAATTATCAAGCGTAACTAGAACTAGACTAGATGATACTAGGTCTAGATCTATTTTCCAGATCTAGATTGCGATCAGCTGCCATTTTCCACCAGTCTTTCTAAGATCATGGCGACATTATTTGTTGTTCTCTGTAGACTACTCTGATGTGCTGATTTTCCATTAACACTCACATGACCACTTGACCACATCTTGTCAGATGTGAGGAATTAAATGCTACAAACTCCAATCTCAAACAACAGTCCGACTAACACCTGAGGCATGAGCAAAACTATTTCGTACTTCCAGTTTCACTTTCATTGTGCCAGATTTGTGTCACAAATTATTATAAAACCGCAAAAGCCTTGTAGTTTCAGAAAGTTGGCACTTGAGCAGCCAAACGAAGGAGGGTTGGCAACGACCAGAAAGTTGGAATTCCAACTAAAGTTGGAAGTTTGACATCCCTGAATGCATACTCAACCATCCAACCAAAGACTGTAAATGATACTTCCAAACCAATTAGAAATCAGTTTCATACCCTGTTCTCAAAAGATGTGAATCTATTTTCTTAAAAAGCCAAGGCATGTGCTTGTGGTGATGGATGAAACTGAAGTATCCAGACAGTTACACATACTGTTTACTTGACAAGAAAACTTAATTGATGAGCATGCTTTTAAAAAGTTAGTGAGAGGAAAAAAGTCCATTTTCACATAAACTTATTTGACATCATTACAGACCAAACCTAATACAGCTGAAATACTGGGAGGGATTATCATCTCATATTCAAGACCAAAATATTTTATTTGACAGAACAGCTAACTGTCTTCACGTTCTCAACTTCCTACAATCTAATATCTTGTGAATCTGTTACAGCATAAGAGAACTGAAACCGCAAACCAAAATTCATGACAATACATGATAATAGTCACAAAAGATGGATTTGACACTTCACATTCTTTTTCTAATAATATCAGTTGTTTTTCACTTATCCTTCTTTCTAATTCACATGAACCACTATATATATTTATAATTCTGGACAAATTTGCCTGTTGTTTTTGATTTGTTTCACAATTATTACTACCGACCTGCTGAATATCACTCAATTCCACTATTGAAACAAATGAGTCATGAATTAAATTTCAGAGAACAAAAATGTTTGAATCCCTTTAAATAATAAGGAGAAGGATAAAAAAAAAAAAGGGAGTGAGAGAATCTAAGAGAAAATTTTGAAGAAAAAAGGATGGTGAGACAGAGGAGGAGGAGGGTATAAGGAAATGAGTGGTCAAAATCATCTGCATGCATTACAAGTTCTAAGAAACAGCATTTATAGTGGAACTCGGATATTAAGAAATCAAAGGGACCAGGATTTTTATTTCTTAATATCAGAATTTCTTAAAATCCAACAGAGACTAAAAAACAATGGGGATGACCCATACATTGACAAAACATTGACTCATCGTTACTGGTTAGTTGGATTGGGTTTTGGTCCCTTTGGCTTGCCCTATTTCCCCCCATAAGCATTCCGACAAAGCCTGCGCATGCATTTAGCTCAGAAATGTCTAACAACAATTTTCTCTTTTAACAATGAAATACTGAAACTGGTAGACTACTGAATGACACGTTTTACTCTGCGCTGACAGCTAGAGTAATGTGCTGCAGGGAGTACATTAAGCAATAAACGCACTTCAATTGATGACCACTCCAAGACCATTGTTTGCACGTGTTAGATCTATGATATCAAAGAACATTCCTTTAACACGGTAAAGAGTACTTCTTGTCTCCCCAACCTGGCATGCCCTGCCCAAACTGCTTTACTTTCGCTTTGTATGGACAAAGAAACAACACCTCAACATCACACTGTTTTACCTGGGCCTAACCTATTGCATCACGCAGGGCTGCATCATCTTTAGTGTGTAATCAGAGCCCGCAGGTGTTATTAGGGGTGGATGAACAAACAAATGGCTGGTTGCCCATAGAGTTCAACCATCTTTGGCTTGCTGCTACGTGGTTTTACTCGTTGTTTCTAGGAAAATTATTTCTTCATAATCGAGACTGGGAAGATTGGCATTTCGCAAATTCCAAGATTTTATTACCAGAAAGAATACAGAAATAAAACGGGACTGCAAATTCTTTTCTTTATTACTGAAATTTCTAACATCTAATTATGTAATATCAGAGTTCCACTGTACTTGTCTTTTCAAGGTATAGAACCATAAATAAAAGTTCCTCCTAGACTCAAGTATCAAATATAATCATATTTCATCTAAATTTGATTTCTAAGTAAGCTACTGTTACCAAGTTAAGCATAACTACACAAAATTGACTCCAGCAGAAAAAAAAAGCTCTTTGTACAGTCTTCCATTCAATTCTATATTATAACTATAAAGTCTATTTTATAACAAAACATGTCAGCTGACCCACCTGAGTAGAGGGACTTGGCAGGAGAAGTGTCAGCACCAGATTCTGGTGAGCCTGCCTTACTGTGCAATCGCATGTGTTGTTTCAGCAAGCGTTTGTGCACCACCCAGTAGTCACAGTACTCACATTTAAACTCTGCAGTGCGCTTGGGTCGGTGGAACTGTAAACATAATATATGCAACTTCACAACCATTGATTAGGAGAATCTTAAAAAAACAAATTCAAACCACAAAGCCTTACAGTTTTCATTCTTCACGTGAACAGTAATTTTACGTTTAACATTTCACAATGTGACCTACATAATCAAAACTCTCATCAATGCAGCTGGTGCTGTCAGTCAGGAGTTTGTAGCGTTACTAATCCAGGACCATGTCAATAAGTGTCCAGAAAAACAAATAAATGCAAATAACTCAATTCACAGTCATCATCAAATTCCACGAATTGTTGGAGAAAAGAAGAACTATACATCACCTTACTTCAGAACCATACATGTACATACTTGCAGCTGTGTTTACCAAAAAATTGATATGGTAGGTGACATGTCATTTTGTGGTGTCATGCCAACAAGTTACACAAATTCGGAGTGAACATATGTTTCTCAGCCAGTCAAAATGAGGCTGTGTCGATGTTTCACCATGTGGGGTTTTTGGTATCACATGAAAGCTTATTTCATTCCCTTCAGATGGTGAAAAAAGTTTTGAGCTAGTCTTATTCGAGCCAGAGATACTGCAATTTAAAGAGACAAGCCGGGACCCCCCAGTAATGACCAAAATTCTGAGAAAATCGAGTTTAAATGACGGTTGAATGCATAAATCTGCATTCCTACCTCATAAAAACCGGTTATTAATGAAGAAATATTTATAAATCAAGGGTAAGACCAATTCCGTCCTGTTCTGAAATGAATGCTCTTTCAATTTCTGCAATAAAAAAAATTCTATGTCTGACCCCCTTAATCACATTCAAAGCCCGATTTCTCCATTCTAGCCCAGTGACTTACGTCTCATTTCCACTGGGTGTGAGACACATTTACTTTGCAAAACTGTGGCCAATGCTGAAACATTTGAATTACATTTTTCATCAATAACTTTGCTTCCAGTGGATGAACCATTTTTGTCTCTTCTGAGGATTATTTTATTCAGCTGATTTGTAAAATTACATATTTCTTCTGGATTAAATTGCATGATAATCAATAACATACGAGCAGTGGGACTTTTTATAATTTTTACAATTTGATTATATAATGATTTAAACCTAGCTTGTTTTAACACTGTAAAAAAAAATTTCTACTTCCGTGGAAAATAAATTTATCTTATCTTTCTTCTCACAGTAAAACATGAGGAAAAACGCATCGAACAAACATTTCCACAGGCCCCTTCTCTACAGGCAAGTAAATATCATATGTTTCAAGATACATGATGACAGTCTAAGAATTCATAATATCAGCCTACCTGTTTGTGGTAGATGAAATCATTCTTGCTGTTGGTGGTGTAGGGACATTTCTCACAGCAGTGACGTCGTGGTGTTGAAGCCGGGCTGGAAGGGCTGTGGTACAGCTTAATCGGAGTCACTGGCTGGCTCATTTGCTTCTCCAGCTCTCGGCTCATCTTTCCCGCACCACCACCACCCATTTCCTGGTGCCACTTCCGCTGGTGCTGATGCAGAAGGCGCAGTGTGCTGACGTAGTATGGGCAGAACTTACACTTGAACCTATTGGCTGGACTAGGTTTGTGGTAAGTCATGTGGAAGGCCAGCATAGATTTTTTCTGGCTGCGATATGGGCAGATGGTGCAGAAGTGAAACTTGCGGCTGAACATTCTTTGGGAGTCTGGCTTCCCATATCCAGGTGGCAATGATTTCATTTGAAAATTGCCCCCACAAAGTTTTTGTATTTTGAGTATGTTGTCACTCTCAACAGTGTTGTGGACTTCTGTGAGATGCATAATAATTTCATCCTTCCGGTCTGACTCCAGATTACAGAGACGGCAGAAATATGAGTTGATATATTCCTCTCGAGGGCTGTCATTTGTGGTAATATCTTCATCACCGTATCTGATATTGACCTTACATAACTTGATATAGTCACTACGTTTATGGACTTTCTGAAGATGACGGTGCAAAGGCCCTCGGTTCTTAAATGGCAGGTTGCAGACTCCACATGTAAAAGGTTTCATTTCATGTCCTTGCATGTGGAGGATGATGTGTGTTCTAAGTCGGGAAGTCCAAGTGCATTCTGGGCATCTCCACAGTCGCCCCTCACCTGGCAGTGTGGATTTTCTCTCATTGGGCTCCACATAGTACAACCCATCTGAACTCTCCATATCAAGTGTGGCATCATTTTGCCCTGCAAAAGTATCCATCATTTTATATATGGATTCAGGGCTTTCCTTATGCAAAGGTATGACTTTCACTTTGTGCTCTTCTCCTGGATGTTTCCTGTGAATGTGTCGAGCCATGTTCCGACGCCAGTTTGAAATGTAGTTACAACCTGAGCATTTCCACTGTCGACGCATAGGGTCGAAAAATGTAGATCTGTCTCTGCCTCGAGGTGATGGGGAAGGTGACATTGAAGAAGCTGGAGACTTGGGGAAAAAGGATGATGAAAAAGAATCTCGACTACTGCTGCTGTCAAGAGCCTCGGCTTTGATGGACGGTGGCAGTTTGAACACAGAAAGTGAGGAGGAGTTGGGTGAAGAGATAGACGGTACAGAACTAGGAGATGTTTTCGGCACTGAGAGATAGTCTTCATTTTTGGGGTGGCTTGGTGTGCAATCCTTACCATAGCTCTTGGAGGCCTCCTCTATGGACAGCATGATCACAAATCCTCCCTCACTAGGATGCTTGGACCTCAGATGTTTTTTGAGATCCCACTTCCAATTGGAACGCAGGCCACAGATAGAGCATTTAAATGGTTTGACATAACCATGCATTTTGGGATTACTGAACTTTGATTCCATTTTCTGCAGCTTTGCAAAAGGTGACAGGGGAGGCAAACCAGACTTGGACTCAGAGGAATCAGGTGTTTCGGATCGGGATGATCTTTGATAAATTTCTCCACTGTAGTAGTTAAATTCTGTGCCATCTCCAACATAAATCACCCTGACTTCTTTGTAAGGGTGGGTATAGTTGTAGTGTTTCTTCACATCACCTTTGGAAGTGCCTGGTTTTTTGCAGAGCGCACAAGCAAAAGGTTTCTCATATTTGGCCAATTCTTCTGGGGGAGGGGTGACGAATTTGGGGACATTTGAATCCTCAGAAATATCCATGTCTCGCTGCTCACTATCACTCAACTGATTCATTTCTCTTTCTGCTTTCTGCATCATCTGAAACTCTTCTGGGGAAGACATCACTTTATTTACAACCCTTCCATTCTCATTCTTGTGTACGCTGCCCATATGTCTGACGACTCGATTTCTCTCAATGGATTGAAAATTACACAAGGAACAGTAACTGACACTCATCTCTTTAGATTTCTTCTCAAAGTTCATCAGGTAGTCATTGATAGTGGATTTGGCTTCGTCTACGCTCAATGTGATCACATCTTCAACAGCTGCCATGGTGTTTTGATGAACTTTGTTCATGTGTTTCACTACATCCCACTTCCAATTTGTCCTCTTGCCACAGGTAGGACACACAAACTGTTTCAGGTTGAGGTGGACGGCAATGTGCGACTCCATGCGGTCAGAGATGGTAGTCTTAAATTCACAATCTGGGTATTCACAGACAAAGTTGCCATCTTTCAAATTGACTGGTGCTGGTGTTGATGTTGTTCTAGTATTGTCAGACTGTTCTACTATATTCTCCATCCCAGACTCTGAAGCTTTTGTTCCTTCAGGCAAATCATTGCCATTTCGGATGGGTGTACCTTGTTTCGTTGTCGGTTTGATCTCTGGTCTATGGAGGAAATAGTCGCCAATTTCTGATGCATCTTTGCTAAGAATTATCTGGTGATGTCTGTACAGGTGTCGTCCAACATCTCCCCTCCAGTAAGTCTGGTAGCTACACAAGCGACAAACGTAGGTTTTATCCATGTTACCATGGGTCCGAGAATGTTGCTCCAAGTGTGCCTTGTAGTGAGTTGCAAATGGGCAAGATGGACATCGGAATACAGCAGGAGAAGCTTTCTTGCTTCCATCTAAGGTAGTGAGTTCTTTAGTAATGTTCTCTGGTGGTTCCATATTGTGGTCGCGACGCATGTGAACGTTGAGATCCCCCAGGTACTTGTATTTGTTGACACACATTGAACATTTGAATCTCTTGACAATGGTGTGCACCTGCATGTGCCGCCGCAGATCGCTGGGCCACTTGGCAATGTAAGAACAATGTGAACACTTGCGATTTTCAGTTGACAGAAGTCGCATCTTTTTAAATGCCACATTTGAAGTCTTGCGCTTCCTCTTCAAACCCCTGAAGATCTGATTCTCCATGCTTTTGCTCAAGGCTCCTGCACTGTCTGCAGTATAGTTATGTTTGGCCATCAAGTGACGGGTGAAATTTCCTCGACGGAAACAAACCATGGGGCACTTGTGGCATCTGAAATATAGGGCAGTGAAAAATTACTACATTTATTTTTGCGTGTCTCAGTGATTTCTTAGACACAACTTCTTCATCAATCTGTGTTAACTATCTGTCTATCATGTCCACATTTTACAAGAAATCCAAAATGTAATTTAAATAAGGATAAGTTGATTTTATGAATTTACTCATCTATTCTGACCTTTGAACAGTGAATATGTAGTCACAAAATTAACTTTAAAGAAAAATTAAAATAACTGAAGACAGCAACAACCTCATTGACAAAATGATGACATTTCAATATGCTGATCAGAATCAGATGTGACCTACCACAACAACAACAAAAAAAATGTAACACATCATATCAGCACTTCTCTACAATAATGGCACGCTGGTAATTTTCAACACTTTTGAGATACTGAGAAGAAACTGTTGATGGCACAAGTCATTCACGAGTTACACCTCCATGATTCAACTGAATTTTTTTTTTTTTTTGCTAAACAAGAAAAAAAATGTGGTTTTAGATTTTTTTCACTTAAAAAGGTTGGTCTTTTCTGGGTATAAGAATGGAATAAAAAAAGTGGATATGTCCATTTTAACGTGTCTCACCAATGGTCATTCAATGGTTGGCCTGGCCTACTTTCAACCAGGATTTGGCTTCCTCTGGCTGCTACATGTAGTCATAGATCATCACTATTTGATTATATGTAGGCAAAGGTGCACAGAATACTTAATTATGACCTCATCTAGAAAATCATAAACTCCAGTGCCATGGATGGACATTGGGTGACCACTCTGCGGCGAAAAAAAATTGCTGATCATGCAGAATATCAGTAGCAGGTACGCTACAATGAACTTCGACATCACATAAATAGTTAATCTTTCCCTCAATTCTGCTGTTTCAGAGCTTTGTGGACTACATGCCACAGTGAAGGCCAAGAAACTCTTGGTTTGGACAGCAAAAGATAAAATATGGAGAGCACATACAGGCCCTCAAGAACCCAGAGGAGCCTTATAATGATGGGGGCTAGTGAACAAAATTGGAGAGAAATTATGTTTTGAAAGTCCAGAAGAGGCCACAAAAGACACAGAAGTCATGAGGAGAGGGCTAGTATGTAAAAGAGAGGCTGTTTTGAGGCCAAAAGTCAGATAAAAACTACCCATGTCAATTTTTCCATACAAAAACAATTTAAACACACTTTTCTCAAAACGTGTTTTTTTGTTAGTATTTTGCTATAAACTTTTTTGTTTCTAAACTGATTCTAACCAAATTTGGCATGCATCATGTTCACAACAAAATAAAAAAACATACACATGCACGTCCCATTCGATAGGTAAATTTTAGAGAAAAATGGGTTTTTAGTATGAAAAAACTGCGAAATTTGAAATGGCATTTTCAAAAATTTCTAGAAAATTTTCTATTGCATACAGAGGGCTGAAAATAAGTAACTTTTTACTAATTTTTAGATATTATGTCAAAAAAGACCTTTACCAAGTTACATCATGTTTTGTTAAAATTTGGCAGACTAGACAGATTTTGAAATTAGCCATTTTAGAGATGCCAACATCCAAGAGGCATTGCCATGGCAACTGTTAAAAAAAGTCAAAATTTTTTTTCACTGTTTTCCTCAAAGGAAAAAGTTAAAATAGCCACTCTTTAATAATTTTTATTTAAAAAAATCACCTTCAGGACATACCCGTCCCCCCCACCATCCCCCCCCCCCCTTGGCACATTTTGTATATAAAAAAAAAAAATTATATCATCTCATAGCTCTAGAATGCCTTAAGACATAACTGCATTTTGTCCATAATCTGGTTTATGCCACTGTCATAGAGCAATGAATATATATTCAACTAGTATGAATTTAATGACTCACCTATACTCATCTCCAGTCTCTGCTCCCTTAGAGTCTCCGGTCTAAAGAAAAAAAAAGAAGAATGTCTTATCTTCAAATGTACAATTGTTTTACTTGTAAAATATCTGTCATTTAATAATTCTCAGGGATCTATCTGAAAAATGAGATATAAATCATGGAAAAGGTTTAATATGATATTAACAATTAGATAAATAATGACTATAGGATTCACATGCAAATTCCTCCTACAGCAGTCCAAGAGAGACAATTGTATGAGAACAAAATACCAAAGTGATTTGGTAAGTGTGTCAAGTTATCTTTTTCACTTTTTTTTATACTGATTTACATCTTCTTCTCTTTGTAAACTACAACACAATCATTAGATATAAGGCTGGAGAGCAACATCATACAATATGAAGAATTTCAATACTAAAGAAGAGTAATCATTTTTATCTCTTATTTTTTACAGAGCACGTATGCAACACTCTAGAAAGCTGATATAAACAGCCAGTCCAAAAAAGCCAACACAACAAGGAAACAAACAAAAAGAAGTCAGCAATCAGCAGTAACATCGTTGATAATGGAATACCTAAATGAGCCACTCCCCAAAAATGGCATCCTTGCTCACCCGCAGCACCTCTACGCGAATGCATGGGCCGTTTGGTACTGCTGTGTCGACAACAGCAACCTCTGATATAAATAGGCGTCTAAAAAGTCAACACCGTGGAGTTATCAGATGCACTACTTCAAGACAGCATCATTGAATCTTTTGTTTTGTAGATTTCTTCAACACCATGACCGATAACATTGATTACATTAATCTAACAATAACTACTTTCCTAAATCTAGTCTAGTCTAGATCTCTACACACGAACAGCATTGTTGACCCACTGGGACCCCATTCATGCTTTTAGTGTGTCAGCCTGTAACTGAGATCTAGACTAGATGATTGTTTACTTTTTTTTTGCATTATCCCTTCAGTGGTGTTACTGGTTGCCGGAGGAATTAGGGCAAGGTTAGAGGTAGGGCAAAAGAAGAAAAGGCAACTGTACAACTGTCGCTCAAAGAATTCATTGTCTAAGAAGTCATTCTTGTGTGCTGTTCTAATTCTACCTCTAAAGGGAGAGCAAACACCAGATAGGAGAGTCAAGAGATAGGCCTAGTATCATTTTTGTTAAATCTAGCAGGTTTTCAACTAAATAATACATCACAGATCTATATAATTTCCCCAATCACAGTCTACCAGCCAGATCCAAATGTCGGAGCTTCAAGGAATTAGTTCATTGTACTAAAAAAGCAAAAGCAGTTTTCGGTAGGTGTGCTTTTTTTTTTTTTTAAACTGGTAATAAATATGAATCCATATTATCGCTGCAGTTCCTGTTTTTTCTGAGGAATAATTATGTACATTTTACGACAAGGAATAATTCTTTCTCTTTTTTGTGCCAGAGATGCAACTGTGCTTTCTTGGAATCAATGAGATCTTTCTGCCATGAATTTGTCAATCATCTCTGATTCAAAATGTATGGAACATAAAGCAACAAATCAATTTTGTAATTCAGAAACTAAAGATAATCTTAGACCACCCCTGCTCTCCGATTCATAACCTCATGCCACTATATATAACAAGTCACTAATTTGTTGTCAGTATTCTAGATCAGTAAAATCAGTGTGTTTATTATTGCACACACAGACAGCTTCAATGTTTATATGAGAGAGAGAAAGAGAGAGAGAAGGAGAAAGAGGATGCAGAAGGCAAAAAAAAAAAAAAAATGACAGTTCTGCGATTGCCAACATACGCCAAGTGTAAGTTACTCTGAGCAAACACCGTCCACGCAAATAGGTCTCGTGCTAGCTGTGAAGTGCGGACGCTTTAACAACAAAAGTGAAGAAGGCAGTGGATCATCACGATCTATGGTAATGTCAAAGCTTTAAAAATTAAGACAGTCATTTCCCACTGAAATGAGTCATTTTTTTCAGCCAGCTTCTTACTTCCCTCTGCCAAGTGCAAAAGGTGTGAGTCCAGCACAGTAAAAAAAGAAAAAAATTATTGCAGTTCCTGTCAACAGAAACGTAAGGCAAAAAAATCTGAAAGTATTATCACAATGAAAAAAAATTTTCATCACATAATTTTTTTTTTTTTCTTGTCATAATTTTCTAATATGCACTTTCGTAATAAGAGAAAAGGCATTTTTCTTTTCTTTTTTACAATGCCCATCTTATACTGCTTCTATGCAACACAGGAAAACAGTTTGACTGCTGTCAAAATGGCCCATTGGAAACATGACATCTTCATTAATATTATTTATGAGACAAAACTGTCAAGAGTGAAGTCTTGGTGTCCAGCCCCATCCCCTTTGCCCACTCTTTAGTCAAGATATGCTCAATACCCCCCAACTTATTCTTTGTCATAAGACATTCTCTGCATCTACACTCACTGGACCAGAGCTGACATCATCCATATCTTCCAGCTGATCTGCCACTCTGCCCATTTCCTCATCCTCTGAGTTCATAGTTCCATCCATGTCTCCACCCTCTGACCAAGTGCGCTTTCTGCCAGGATCTTTTGATACGATGGTAAAAAAAAAAAAGCCAAACGATAAGCTGCTCACCACTTCAGGCACAATTGGTTTGACACTTAAGTTTAGAGCAATTGTTTTATTAATACATCACTGATTCTGTACAGCTGCAGAGTGCATTATTTTTCCTACAGTTTTGTTGTAAAACTTTTTTTTTTTTTGTGCTTTAATGAAAAGAGTGATCAAAACACTTCCACAAATGCAGCTAAGTTTTAATTACCAAATTCCTCACTTTTACCGCAGAACTGGACACTTGAATTGTTGGGAAAATACAATTATATCCCAGCATTACAAAAATTGAAGAAAAAATAAAACTTAAGAGCTGTTTCACTGCATAATATACTTGCATTACAAGAAATCAGACACTGACGTCTCCTGGCCATTTTTCACAAGCTTGATTTAATTTCATTTCATTCACTTTTATTTGTTAATTTATGCATGACTGAATAAATGAATAACAGAGAGACAAACAGCTATTGCTGGTTACCATGGTCAGGAACATGCTGGGTAGCCACGTGACGTTTGATTTTACTCTCAGACTCAGCACCAAAATTGCAGACTGTGCATTGAGCAGGAAATTCTCCCACATGAAAAGATCTGGTGAAATAAATAACAAAAAAAAGATGTACATGAGACAAGTTTGTCTTTTCAAGTTTCTTGCTACCCAAAAATTGTTGGAACATGACTGAAATACTGTTTAATATAAGATACGGGTGATAGGCAGTATCATTACTGTATTGTTCAGCTTTCAGAGACTGACTGTGGTGAACAGATTGAGTGGACATAACTTAATTGTGGTGTATTTTACAACAAACAGTAATCTTTGCTGTGCAGAACACACATACATAAAAAAGTGAGAAACACTGTAGAACTTTACATCTGAAAATTCATAAATAAAATGAACTTACAAAATCCCAAATCATATGCAGTCTAAAAGATTTACAACCCTGATTGACTCTTTACCTGTGCTTTTCATAGTTGGATTTGGCACTGGTGACATATGAGCAGTCTGGGCACTTGACGTAACCATAACCCTCATGTGTGACTAGATGCTCATAATAAATACCCTGAGATGATGACAAAAACAACAAAATTAAGAAAGTTAATTCATTACTTATCAGTAACTGATCCACCAAAATATTCACAGGAAAACAAAACAAAGACAGAAAACAATAGCAAATAAAAGTGTAAAAATAACTATATCACACATTCCTCCATAGAATTTACTGACTATGGATTTCAGAAAAAAGCTGTATCATAGTTTCCTAAATATTTCTACATTGAGATAACCTATTCCTTAACATCATTGTTACAAAGCAGTATAGTAAACTACTATATTTCTTCTTTCCTGAGCAGACAGCTGATATATATGGTGTAATTAAGATTTCAATCAGTAAAGCTCTCTGTTTAATGGGAATTTGTTCTGACCAGCCTTATACTTCCCTTTGTCAGACACATGTTCAGTGAGCAAAGAAAAGGGGAGAAAAACTCATTTAAGCTTTCTTTGAACACATACCCCATGAAAAATTTCAAAACATTTTGTTGCCTAGGTAACTGCCTTTTTATAGTTATAATTCTATCAATTGTTTCTATGATCAATCTTTCAAATGGTAAGGACAAAGGCAATGTGTTTCTTCTTTATTATGCTTGTTGAACATCCCTTATGTCTGGAAAAGAAAAGTAATAAGGCTGGTCAACAATTGCCATTCTTTGGCATCCTGTAGTGAGCAAAATGAAAATGTGGTATACTGTTACAACAGAAAGATAAATATTTGGCTTTCTATCTCAAAGGAGTAAGAGAAATGGAGTAATTTCATGAACAGGTAAAATGACCTTTGATGTAATCTGCAATGATATGTGGAGTGGAACATTTATTCAGGTACATCTACAGCTAGCCAGCTGAAAATACATTAGAACACACAATGGTGGCAAAGTCTGTTTTTCAATGACCCAACTACTTCCCTTTGTCACAAACAAGAGTTGTTCACACTATAAAAGAAGTCTCAATTTCATTTGAAAAGTTACACACAGAAAACTTTGAAAAATCATTGATTACAACAAGTGAATGAAACTTTTTCCAGTGAAATTTTCAGAACTTGTCATTGAGTATATTGCGAACAAAATGGGCAGCATAAGTGATTATTTGTTCCTCTCTTTCCTGTGTTTATTCAACAACTATTGTGGCTAGTACAAGAAAGTAATTAGATAAGTGAAAAATACACATACAGTCAAGTCCATTCAAATCGAACTCTGATTGTTCGAATTTCTGATTATTCAAACAAAAATGAAACCATAGCTTTTTGCATTCCTCTTTGCACTTAATAAATGCCTCTCACATCATTAGAAGCTATCATCGCAAGTTTCCTTTAACTTGAGCCAGTCAGGGCCGCCACAAAAGTAAAAATATCAGTATTATCAGCTTTTGTCCTCTCCACGTGGTTTCCACCCAACCCAGAAAACAAAAGAGACACTGGGCACCTATGTTATGATCACCGTCTTGGTTCAAGTGGTATCGCGATGGGATAAGCAAATTCTACACCATGCTCGTTTTTCAACTTGTGGCTGGCTCGCTAGACACAGACACTATCACAGACTATGTATATACACAGACTTTTGCAGGACTCAACACTATAATACCATTCTGCATCTAAATTTCTTTACTCTACTTTCACTTACAATACAGCCCTTACTAGGGTTAACAATCCAATTAAACCAGTGGAGTTGAATCCAAGATACAGGAGATTCCAAAGCCATAGCGCAATTTCTTAGTAAAGAGAAATAATTATGTAATAAAATAATTAATTCCTTAGTAGTCACTCAATTGCCTCCATTGATAAAACTGGAAGTCAAATTCTTTAATTGAACCCACTGGGGTGGTCCCAGCAAATTCGAATTAAGCAGGCTCGACTATATAATCCCCATGAAATTTGGCATCCATGATAGAATATTACGTTTCATAATATACCTGGCTCATTGTGGTAAGAGAACAGTGTGGACAACACAGCATTTTGGTGTGGCACAAGCCATGGTGTTTCTTGACGTTGCTTGGGATGGAAGCATAGTACAAACAGTCCCGACACTGGTAGTAGTGGCTCCCATCCTCTGCCAGAATCATACGATATACTTCTTTCTCACGTCTTCCCTCACTGCTATACTGTTCACTGGGACTGGTCTGAGACTGGTGACATAATTAATAAAAAATAAATGAAAAATCCATGACTAGTTTGTAAAGTTGTAAAATGAACTTATAAATATCAAAGCATGGTAAAAGTCTAGGTAAAAGTCATATATGAAATGTCCATGTCTTATTTGTGAAAATATAATACAATATTCAAACTGAAATTCAAAAATACAGTACTATTGCACAATAATATAGTGCGTCCCAAAAAACGATCCAAATGTTTAAAATTACAAAACAAACGAAAAAACTTAAGTTCTATTTGACAGACAATCAGGATTCCAATATCTTGAAGACTAGTTGTATGTCTCCACATGAACATTTCCATTTTTTTTTTTTCTACTGCTTTCAACTTCCTTTAGATACCGAAATTTTGAAGCATCTCCTCTTAGACCTCACTGCAAAATGTGCAGATTCTTTTCTCAAGCTGTGACAGGCTACTGTTTTAGTGGCATACACCTTGGTTTGATATAGTCCCACAAAAAAATATCACAATAGTAAGTGTGAGATTAGGAGAGCGCAGAGCCCATTTGAGAGAACCCCATTGACTGATCCACTAGTGAGGATAGTTGATGTACAGGAGATCTCTCACTAGTCTGGCAAAGAGAGGGGAAGGGGAGTTTAGAGGTTTTTTGTATCAAAAGCCAGGTGTATGCCACTAATCTCCAAACCTCGTCACAGCCTGAGGAAAGAATCTGAACAGCCTGCAGCAAGGTTGTGGAAGAAATGCTGAAAATGCTGGAAAGGCCTATGTCGAAAAGTAGTTGAAAGCAGTCAAAAATGGAGCTGTTTAATACAGAGGTATACAACAAGTCTTCAAGGCACATCTACCAAATAAAACTACAACTTCTTCTTTGTTGACACTAAAATATGAATAGACCTAATTTGTTTTCTAATTCTTAAGAACTTATTAAGGGTGTATTGTCCCTTGGGACACCTTGCATAGCAATTTAATTGGTTGGTGTTCAGCTTTTCTAATATCATAAAAAATGTTCATGAAGTAAAAATTTCAAACACGTTTTAAAACAACGCTTTTCTTTTTCATCATTTCATTCCATGGTAAGTTTTTCAAGCACTATATTTTACTGTGTTGTGTTCCATCTCCGGCACACTATGCTCCAAACCTATCAGTGATAAAAAGCTGAATAAAGAGGAACCATGTCAAGTCAAATTTAATAACAATTTACCATTTGAAGATTTCTTGTGCTCCTCTTGCTGGAAGTACTGCTTCCTCCAGGACTCAATTTTGCATCTTCTGACACTTTGAATGGCATCCGTATGTTCAGGCGTTTTAACTTCAATGGTTGGACTTTGGGATTCTCAGAATTCATAGCTGCCTCAGAAGCAAATCTTTCTTCTGCTAATCTAAGTGATGCTCTTTCCCTGCGACCTCGGTCGTCCATGTTGATCACAAGCTTATTGTGGACAGACATGTGCCTCTCTAATTTGTTACCATAACGTGTGGCATAATCACAAATTTTGCATTCATAGATCCTATATTTGTGGCCATGTTCATCTCGAAGGTGGTAGAGATAGTCCCTTGCACTTGTTCCTTGATATAAACACTCATTGCAATTGTACTGCCTGTCACAAATTAACAAGAAACAAGTATAGCTCAATAATATGATTTGCTTCTCTGCATGAAAACACTTCACCAACACTGACATTCATTAGTTCATTATATCTACAACATTTTAACATTAAAGTGAGGATGGCATATAAAAAGTGATAATTAATATACAACTGATTTTTCTATAGCTTTCAAAACCAATTTATTCCAGCGTACCTGATTGACAGGTGTTTCTTAACACTATGAGCTGACAATAATTTAGTTTGCATCTTAAATAAGACAGTTCTCAAGTTGTCAAGACTACCTACATTCCAACACTATTTCCTGTTTTATTACTGAATAATTATCACACAATTAATAATCCTATTTTTCCATGTCCCACAATGATATAAATTAAATGCCAGTGAAAATTCATCCAGTTCTAAAACACTCACCTACTATACGGGGCACCTGGCAATGACCGGTCTTCTTCAGCTGATTTTTCATTGCCTGGTGTCTCTGATTCACTTGTCAGCAGGGACACATTTGCCTCATCTTGAGATGTTTCTGCAGTTTCTGTTTTTCCTTCTGCCTGAGTTGATTCCACTTCGACACCTGAAACATCTGTGTCTGCATTTTCAGCATGTGCTGCATCAGCTCCTGTTTCATCACCAGTTCCCTGACTCCAGTCTGAACTACTATCTTCTACTGATGCGTCTTTACTTAGCAAACCTTCCGTTCCTTTCAGTCGAATGGGATTTCGAGGTGAAGACCTTTTTGAAGCAATCCCATGGAGTGAGAGACACTTGTGCATGTGCCGCTTAAAAATGTAGGCATTTGTGGCTTTGAAGTCACAGATGTCACAAACCAAAACAGCTGTATTCTTTTGTTTTGGCATTGCACAAATTCACAGTTTTTCATCAGTGAATATTTCTTGATAACAGCATGTTTGAATGTTCCCCGGCATACAGCACCTGTGAAATATAGTTTACACTTATGAATGTAACCATCAGTGAACTAAATTGCTGGGTCCACTGAGTTATGATTTCTATACAGAAA
This sequence comes from Peronia verruculata, assembly GCA_038406235.1. NCBI lineage: Eukaryota > Metazoa > Mollusca > Gastropoda > Systellommatophora > Onchidiidae > Peronia > Peronia verruculata. The sequence continues at coordinate 2,061,907 of JBCAUA010000021.1, read as the reverse complement.
TCTTCAAGGATTAACTATTTTTTTATAAAAGATACAAACTCAGTACAAATTATCAAACTGTAATATTCTTTCCTCTACCTTGAAATTCTATTTTCCAGCACAGATGTGCCCAAGTATTTTCTCCAAAATCAAGACAATGAAGTATTTTGAGGTTACTTATGATTCAGTGATTTTTGCTCCTCTAATTTGTGTGCATGCTCTGCATGATTAGCATGTTTTAAAATTAATATTACTATTTATGTAACTGTTCAAGCCCAAGAAAATGGGACTGTCCCCGGTTTAGGTGCATACCCAGTTTGGGGAGAAGTTCCTATTTTTGTGGACTGAAATAAATGGAATTTGGAAATTTTGCCCAGACAGTGTCTCTGTCTATTCTTCATCAAATTGTTCACTGACAGGGGTTCTTTAATGTGTAATTAATTATAAATATACACAGTGGATCTCCATAATATATTCATATTTATATCAAAGAAAACTAGATATCATTCTTCCCTATCCAAAACCTCGGGGATCACTGAATCACTGAAAAAAATGCAAGTTTGAATTTTGAATTCCTAATCTTTCATATGCCCTAGTAGGATTTGAATTGTCAACCTGTAATGTAACTGTTTTTCGCTGAGGAACACGTGCCTAACCCCTTGACCATGGTGACCCCCCTAATGAGCATTCAGAATGTTGACTGACACCTTATGAACAGAAACTCATGGGTGAGTGATGATCCCCTGGTCAAGTGGTCAACCTTGAAATACATGTATCTTATTACTCTGGTCTGAGATGGGGTTATCAGTATTGAAATATATGACAAAAATTGCATTATCATCAAAATATTAGCATGACAAGATAACTTTATTGCTCCTACATCCTGGAATCAAGTCTAAATGGCATATAAATACAAATGACTTTTGTTTTAAAAAAGATTTCATCTAATTATCCACCATCTCAATTTTAATGACCTTTGGACTAGTTGGCTTTCAAGTCAACCATCCAGGTGCCCAGACAAATCTTTTTCTACTAGAAACACAGGCGATATTCTAATCCAAGAAGTGCGAACCATGTAGTTATACGATAACCAAAGCAAAGCCCTGCACACACCAACCATGTTTATATGTTGGGGGCTCTTCACTGTGCGGTGATATTTCTCACCTGTCACTTAAATTTGAGGTTTCTCAGCCGCTGTTTTGTCAAATTATTGCCATTATGCATGACTCAACAGACACACCTTCACAAGGTAAAGGAAACTTTACCTAGTGAAACAGTGGGAAATTCCATGCCCAAAGATGAAATCCTCTTAAACACAAGAAAAAAAAGAAATCAAAGGCCAAAGGGTCTACTCAAGTCCTCTCAAATGGTCTGAAACTACAATCAAAAGAAACTACATGTATGACGCAAGAGAGTACCAAATAGATGCAGTCCCTTTGTTTATACCGAGTTGAACAATAATTTGACCCACTCAACAAGTTTGGCATTGACTAGCGATCAAGCTGTTGAGAGTACAAATGAACTATAACTGCAATTCCCAGAGCTAAAGTAACCTCTGTATTTATTAGCTTATATATCAGATAGCTCTCTTGTGCCCTTACTCTGTGTCATCATTAGATCACTTCTTTGTAGTCACTGTTGTCCTCTCATCATTTGCCATCGAATCTAACAAGAACAATCTAAGTCCACGTGGTCACTGGAATGATAGCATGTAGTTTTCACTAAGATTCAAAATGAGGGCATACACACCCCTATGTGAAGTGATTTGGTCCAAGCAGTTATATCAGTATGAACAAATCTGTAACGGGAAAAGGTCTGTGTGACGAGGGGAGATACAACTGGCATCCATATGAAATTGGCATGTCTTTGTGAATACAGCCCCTTCTCCTACCATTGGTTCAAAAATATTAAACATGTCTTGTGAAGAAAGGGTGGAGTTAGGGGAGGGATTAGCAGAAGACATTAGTCAGTAAGGTGGCCCAATCTTGCCTGCATTGTGTCATTCTGAAGCCAATGCAGAGTTCCTATAGTCAAAACAAACACCCTGTGGCTAAGCACCTGGCGCTGACAATCCAGACTGACAAGCTCAGCAAGGCGCATCGCAGGGCATTGTAGCACCATAGATCTAGACTGGGTCGCAGTTCTAGAGTTGATAAAGTTTATCCATATGCTCATAATCTTAACTTATTAGCATGCATTATTCAAAGGTTTGAAAGTGACCAATATCAAAAATTGTATTACAGTTCTTGTGGTTTGCAATTATCAAAAATTCTTACATCTCCTTGCTATTGCTTCTGTCATTCACTGCTCAGAGTTAAGCTAGACCCACATCGACGTCAGGCCCGATGGTCAGACCGGACCCAACGATTTGCCGATTTAGCCACCCATACCGCCACAGGTACCTGACAGTCAGACAACATCAGTAAATAGTAGAAAATCGCCTGCAGCAGGAGGAGAAAGTTGTTGTTCTTGTTGTGGTTAAAGACGAAGGTGCTATCTCGAGTATGCGTCCAACAGTGTGACCAATTTTTTTTTTTTTAAAATCCAAATCGAATGGACTAATTTACAGTGGAACGCACTTTGTCTGCAAGACTGCCCATCATTTTGTGCTCAGGTTGGAGAGAGAGAGATCGTTTACAGTAGGTACATTCACTGTTTGGAAAGTGGTATCTGTTGAGGTGGGACATGATGTAGTGACATATACCCACATGGTGTTTGTGGGAAAGGGACTGGAACAAGCAGGTGGGAGGCAAGGTAGGGTACGGAGAGGAGTGGGAGATGGGGGGGGGGGGGGGGGGGGGAAGGGGGGGGGAGGGGGAGGGGGGGGGGG
>JBCAUA010000021.1:2038784-2050581 GCA_038406235.1 Peronia verruculata | reverse complement strand
ACTACTTATGCTTGGTTAAAGATAAAGAGTGTATCAGGGCCAGCGCTGTCAAGCAATTGATGAATAATACAGCATCCGGCAGTAGCTTCAGTAAAGGATACGCATAAATGTACAACACATTACATGTATTACGAAGTGTGTAGATTGTGCTGTAATAGGGTACTGTGTTGGTGTTATGATATTGGTTCTCGCACTGTGACAGGACAGGCCAGATTCTACATTGTGCTAGTCTTTTTGTTTTTTTTTTTCACTTGCAGTTGACCCGCTTATAGGCCTAATGTAGATACCCTCACAGCTTATGTGATGACTTCCTTTAACTCTTTTCAGAGTTAAAAACTTTATAAATAGCCCTTTTCAGAGCTAAAATTTACTCAACTGCCCTTATAGGACTAAGGCATCAACAGTCCTAGATTAAAACAGTTGTTTTCGGGGCTAAAACTAACACCATTCTACCTCTACTTTTCTTTACATTATTTTTGCTTTCAATGCTGCCCCTATTGGGTCTAGCAATCCAATTACATGAGAGTGCTTGAATTTAAGATAAAATGATTTCTATATAACGTGAAATAAATCTGTAAATAATTAAAACAGTGCCTCATTAGTCATTTGAGGACCCCCCAAGTGCAAGGGGAACTCTCTTTAATCGAACCCATTTGGCTGGCCCCATCAAATTCGATTTGAGTGGACTCAATTGTGTAACTGCATGTAATCTGTGTATTTGATGGCTGATGCAAGTGTGAGTCAAACTCAAATATATGTTCAACTGAATTGGCTCAAATTGTATAACCCCCAAACAATGAAATCAAATCAAATTCCTTTATTTTATTGTTTACTGTCAAGCTGTATGGAACAGCTATAGCAGGGGTTCTCAAAATTCCTATTCCATTATCTCATTACCAGTATGATAGAACAGCGGATAAATTGTGTCCCATAAAGAATTGGAAACGTTTTTTTAAATGAAAAATTTTGAAATGTCTTTCCGGCAAAGGCTATGTATCACAATTTTGTAGAGTTCTAACAACAAAAAAAAAAAAAAAAAAAAAAAAGAGAGAGACAGACAGGAGGAAAATGAAAAAGGGAACGGTTAAATGGCAAATACACTGACAGGGCATGTTCCAAGCTATCACTCACACATCCATGGCAAATAAACAAACAATTCACTGCAATCATGCTATCTGTTATAGAAATACAAAAGGGAAGAAAGGACCAAGGGGTAAAAAAGAAATAGTATTTTTGACGATCAACATACAAGATGAAATGCTTAAATATATCCACTTACATAGTGTGCAGCCCCTTCTGTGGAAGGTCGACTAGCCTCTGACGCCTGTGTTTGTTGCAATGGACCATCAGGCATTTCAAAAACGCATTTCAATTTTGTATCCATAAGGCTCTCAGGTGGCGCATCCTTCCACTGTAGAGAGAAATGAATGAAGCGATAACAAGAGCAAGAATCTAATCCCTGACTTGTCAATGGGAACTGACCACATAAAATACAAAAAATCAAAAGGATTTCTTTATAGTAATCAATGAACTTCATATTTATAAAACAATGTCATCTGGGCTGTTATAAGAAAGACTAATATAAATATAAAGCCTTATTTTTTGGTATGGTAAAAGAAATGTCTTGTGCCCATGGAAAATGTATCAGAAGTCGCACCAGCTGATTTTGAGTTTTCCATTTTTTTAAAAATCTATTTTCCGACTATGATACCAATATATATATATTTTTTTTTTTCAGGTTAAAAAAGGTTAAACTGTCATTTTGTGAAAACAAAAAAAAATTTTTTTAATACCTTAGTTCCCACAAAAGAGTTTGCAGCCATCCGTAAAATAATTTATTCACATTCTGTCGTTCACTTGGGTGATTCCGTTGTGTAAACGATGGAGAGGTTTTTCAGTGAGACTTTATGGACTTTTTTGTTTTATGAAATTCCATAATTTTATGGAAAACTGACATCTTTATATATTATATATGGCCATCATGTCTTCTTTGGTCAGACACAAAAGTGTCTTGACCCTTGATGTGACAGAAAGAGCACTAGTGTGATCTGAACAGCAGCAATGGGACAAGTTATAGATGTACTCTAATTAGGCTGTGGAAACGACATTTAGAGCAGTAAGTGTCCATTTATGGCACTGAAGCTCCCAATATTGGTGGCAGAGATCATAATCAAGCGTTTTGTGTACCATTTGCCAGTTACATTGCGAAACGTTGTCGATCTATCATTGCATATAGTGCCCTGACTGAGCCAGAATCCCATAATGCTAAAGGTGCTGTTCAACCACTGAATGACCACCCTTTCAAGACCTTAGAATGGACATAAAAAAATTATGAACTTATACCATTTTTTTCCTCACAAAATGCTTAACTTTTCAGAGCAAACAAAAGCCGAAAAAGGAATTTTTTTCTTTCTTTTTTTTTTTTAACAAAACCTGATCTTAGGACCAGCTTACACCTTAAATGCACATCTCAGAACTTCAGCTGTAATTTTCTAGAAATATTTTTTTTTCACTTTTTTTTTCCCTATGGCTTTTTTGTTCATGGATCAAATGCTTTCAAATTTCCAATTTGCATTTCCCATGGAATGTGTTTAAATTCGTTGTTCCAGTTTCCGAAACAAAATTTGACTATCTGTCACAAAACTGAGAAATCAAAACACAGTATTTACAAATTTTATGGCGGACATTTTATGACTGATAAAACAAATACATATTATTTTTTATACAGAGCTATTTCATCAGGGTACAAAGTTTGAAACAATTGCATTTAATATTCTACAAGCTTTAAGCTTCTTAATATGGGTAAATTCAAGATACAAGATCAACATGGTGGAGATGTCATGGCAATACAAGACAAAACCAATAGTTTCTCCACATTTTCTCTAACCTGAACAGATGAATCTAAATTTAAAGCCAGGGATGTCAAACTGTTTTTAATAAAAAGTTGGTTAATAAGTTCCTAATTCAAGCATTAAAAAAAAAAAAAAAGAAAATCACTCTAGAATCCACATTCGGCCTTAAACTTACCAACAACTCTTGGCTTTCTACAACATGATCTGGGGCGTACATAGACTGCACCATGAACTTGTGCTTGTTCTTTTCATTGGGATCATAATCAAAAGGTTGCAGCATGACTGATGGAAAAAGAACAAAAACATGACAAGCACTTACACTCACAAATTCACAGGAAAGTGAAGTGATGCATGCTGTCTGGAAAGTAAAACAAATAGATATCTCACGTATAGCATTCATGATACCATTTGAAAACTATGGATGTCGCAAGGACAATAATTGAGAACAGTGGGTAAAATGGTCAAAAATCGATTTTCCTACGTCATTGACTTTTTTGTCTTAAAAGCTTCGTTGACATCTAAACTGTTGGTTTACAAAAGATTTTACCGATCACAAGCTCATAAATATTTTTCAGCAAATATTTTGCAAACCATATTTAACCATCGTTTTCCAGGCCTCTTTAGAAGGGCCTGCGTATTGTTACACCCCATCATATTGCATCATGTTCAGGAAATGCTTAAGAAACTGTCAAAGATTGCTTGAAAACCATAAACATGTTACTTTGTGGCAAAGCATGCAAACTTTAAACGCAGTTTTCTCAAAATGACATTTTCACAACTCGTAACACTAAACTGATAATATCTTGACAACTAATCAAGATTTTTCGACGATTTATAAAGCCAAATCATCAGATGTTCTTCTATTCAGATAACCAATAAAACGATTATGTCCAAAAAATGCGATCTGGGCCCTTTCTGCATGGAGGCTCACATTTAAAGATGAAAATTCCCTCCTCATATTTTCATGATGACAAATACAAGCAGTCTCATCAAAATATTTATGCATTAAGTGAAGCCTTTAAAAATCCATAGAACAAATTTAAATTTAACCTTTTCTATCCATTTATAACATCCAAAATGAAAAACGATCTGAAGGACAGCGAGTCTCAGATTACAAAGTCAATCCGCTTCGGTACTCTGCTTCGTGAACTGAATTGTTTGTAAAGGATGATACAGAAATAAAAAATGAGGCTAATTGGTAAATTATTGTAAAGGTTATAGCTCTACCAACTTGTGCAATCTCAAATCAGTCATTATGAGAACATGCTCATAGAAGTTCAGTTACACATTTGCCTAACAAACCACATAGATAAAATGTTCAAACTGCATGAAACTTGTCATAAATCAATGATAATAACTTATAAAACAGCACAAAAACTTTCAACAAGTTCAACACCCAAATAAAAATTCTGTGCACAAATGATTACATGTATTACATAGTAAGATGGTACAATATTGAAGATGCAATAAAATTCATTAGAAAATGAATGACATTCTTAAAACATTTCAATCTGAAAATAATAATCTAATCACAAGGTGATACACAGTCACTTCTAAAACTGAACTGGCCGAAACGCTTGATTCATTTTCATTTTGAATGTCTATGTTCCGAGTCCTGTTCAGGCACATTCCTTTGAATGCAGCAGAACCTTTTCTGTGTTTGCCCATTCTCTCTCCACCCCCTGAATGTCATTAACTGTTCAATATCTATAGGGATCTGCTGTACATCATCATCAGCATTCTCTTCTACATTACCCTTTATATCTTATTCCAAAGTGACAATAGATCTAGATTTACTGCTAAATGGACTGCTGGCCATCCTGCTACACTGTCCCCACACAGTAGAGACGCGCAGTTCAGGGAAAAAATCATCATACAAAATTCAGAGACTTAACGATCCTTTGGTCTTCCTCTATCTCTGTATACTAATAGGACATATATTTATATTATAATAACAAAAACAGGACAAGAAGAAGAGACAATCAATCCTTGTTAGTAAGCCCAGATAAAATTTATTTGCAAAGCTTGTCCGCAAAAACCAATTTATTTGTAAAGTAAAGTGTTTCCAACCCGGAGTACACTAGATTAAAAAAGAAAAAACAGAAACCAAAACAAATAAAGACGAATAATTTAATATTGATACTAAAAACAATGTCTCTATGTAGGAGAGCAATCCCTCTTGTCAATATTAACTTGCTTTACCTCATAACTTGAGTTATTTTAAAATAAATAATACCTGCAACAGATATGGATTTTCTTGGTTCTAAAATTCCGCTGTTTGGGCGAACACAATATCTTTTTGGTGCTGTGGTCTTCACTTTGAAACATATTCGTCTCTCTGTGGGATTTGTTAGCTTCAAATCTGCTGTGACAACATCAGTGAAAGGCCCTGATATGAAGAAAAATACATTTTAAAGTAAATGATGATTTATTAAAAGGCAAAACATCTATTCACAAATTACACACTAGTGGAGAAGTTATGATAAAAATTTATGACAACTGTGTAATGAACTTAATATCAAAAGATAATTTTGCTTGAAAATTTCACATTGGGCCCAACACAAGCACAACAACTTTCAACAAAATACGTCCTCACATGCAATCATAATTTACACCTCATAGAGTGACTTCCAGTAAACTTCAGACTTTGCCATTTTACCATCTTTTGATATTCTATTATAAAAATAAACAAACAACACTAACCACAAAACAATTTGGCACAAAATCATATTATTGTATGATGAGTCTTCATAACCATGGACAACCTGCACATTTAAATCATTCAAGAGGATAAATGCAGATAAAGAAATGGTACTTCTACCAGTTTTTTTCTTCTTCGCCCAACGAAAAAATATATATATTTTTTTAAATATTCAGATTTACAGCTTCATGGTGAATATGACCTCCACTGGAAATAACAACAAAAAAACCCCAGGAAAGTAAAGCTTGAACAAGATGGGACAAGGGCAAGTAAAGTAAGGGACTCAATGTGAGAAATTTTCATAAAACTCAAATCAGAGAAAAACGAAAGGAGATTCCCATTCCCTGACAGATCTCAAGGTGGTTGCACCCTCCGTGCCAAATGTGTGCTGCTCTAACACACCACTCCATGGCACCCAGCATAGGTAGAGAGCACTGGCATATGCTGTGTGAGTCATGCAAACCAAATACAACAGAACCAAAATAGCCACTCTGACATTCTTACTAAAGTGCCAAGACAGCAAACACGTATAATAAGGTCTTATCCCAATTTACCTGCCACCAATACACCGGGCCATAGTACAAACTACGAACAGGTAACAAAAACTCAGAACAAATATACAGGATAAACTGCATCTCTGTTAAGTATATATATGCAAACTTGCATAATCTATTCAGATTCAGAAATTTATGTTTCTTCACCTATTAAAACAAAACATACCCCACCTTTTTCTCATTCAATAAATAGTATCATGACTGAATGCAGCTGACCTCATTGACCTTTTCTTAAATAATTTATAATTCAATTCTGTGTAAAAGCGAAGAAAAAACACAACAAAAAGAAACAAAAGTAATAACTTTTTTTTTAAACGACTTGTGCCAAAACAAATGGCCGTTCCTCAAAGCTAATGAAACCAATCTCAACTCAACTGAATTAAAAAAAGACTGCTGTTTGGGTAAGGTTCAGGCACAGCTGTGATGACGGGGCTTATCCGACAGATTCACAAAATATTGATTTCTATGGATCGCAATACATTCACAAGCCTGCATAATGAACGGTTACTATTGAAATCATGTACACAGGTGTGACTCAAACCATAAACTAAAGAAAATTAGAAACAAGGTACAGTTTTTAAACTGCAGCAGAGTATGAAAGTGAATTCAACTGACAACATCCTCTGGGAGTAAAGGGGTAAACAAATCCACCTAAGCAATACAAGACAACAAAATTCTCACTCCCTATCTGTTTTATCCATGCATATTTCATCCTGTCAAAGCATAGAATATGTACACTTTTTTCTCTCCGGATACTCTGACAAAAAAAACCCCAAAAAACCAAGATATCACAACATGCTGGTCATTATCAAAACAATAATAAGAGGTCAAAATATACATTTACATGTTGTCTTTGGCACACACTGTGGAAAGAGTCAACAAGTGGCTCTCAACATTGATTGCACCCTGCATGGAAAAGGAAACAAGGGCGCCATAAACAGGTCTTGAAACTGGAACTTGCATGCAGGTTGATATGGATGGTTGCAAAAAAAAAAAAAAAACTGACACAGAATGAAGAAGAAAGGGGACAACTGTTACTGATTTTTACTCCACAAGGTGACAGACTGAAAACTACAGCAGCAACTCAGGAATAAATTCTTGTGAATTTAATAATTTGGAGCCCTATACTATCAGAATATAATAATATAAATATAGATTAGAAGGTGAGCAGAAAATGGGGCACACTGACACTACATCTTCAACTGTGTCCTTCAATCTAGAACCATTCTCTCTTCTGCTCTCCAAATCCACTTTTGGTTTGTTAAAATAATGTCTGACACACTTAACTTGCTTGCAAAAATCAACAAGGGCTTATACTTCACTCAATGGTGTGATTTCTGATAGTTTCTGTAGAATCTAAGTGACTGCAGACTTTACAAGTTTATTGTGATTAAGAAATAGACGTTATAAAAATTCATGAAAAGTTTAGCAAATTATCACTTAAAAAAAAAAAAAAAATTTCCCTGAAAAATTCCAAGGCTATCAAAGCCAACTTCACCACTTTTGCCACTATTAATAGTATTATCATTGTCATATTTTCTTTGTCATTGTGACTCAGATTATTTAGACTTTCCATTTTATTTAAAACTTTTCAAAAGCAATAGCATTACATTAATATTTTATAGGATGAGAAAGTACAAAAAGCAGCCACCAGTGATTTCAAGAATTTCATGCAACATAAATAATGTACAAAATTTGCTTCGGATAATAATTAATAATGAACTTTAAAAAAAATAAATGCAATGACAAAAAATCCATGGGAATATTACGTTTCTTCTTCTCAGAGCACTCCCATAGCAACAGTATCCTTTTAAAAAAGTAAGGTTAATTTGATAATGACAAAAACAGTGTAATCCAATGAAATACTTCACAGGGCATGAGAGTATCCACTGAGCATTAATTTTTATCTGATGACATGGGACAGGATACCAGGGTCACGATCACTCACTTCACAGAACTCTAAAATTGACTGCACAGACCCATTGTGCTTCACCTAGTTTCTGAACCATTGCAATGTATAGTATAACACATCATCTCAGACTTAAAATTATCAGACAACAACATATTTCAATCATGACAATGAATGGTTCCATATGATTTCAGCACTTGACAAGTGATCTTATTCACAGTGTCACTGATCTAACTGATGGCAATCAAACTGCTTCACTTATACGTATGATGAGACCTATTGTAGTAACACCCTTCTGTGGAGGTACAAGTAAAAAGTTCTTGACTGTTCCTATGGCTTACAAGTCTTAAAGGTAACACTGAACAATGCCCATCTGCTTGCTGGCTGAAGATACTATACTACCAACAGTTTCAGTGACTCGAGATGTAAATAATGTAATTTATTAATTCTGAATTTACTAATTCTGGAGGCTTGGTTTCACATTTTACAACCCTATTCAAAATTCTTACTCCTGATGTAGCCAGATCTAGAGATCTTGATAGCCTATAGGCTAGATGTCAGGATCTAGAGGACTGGAGGGTCAGTGTGTAAGATGGGTGTTCAAGTTACTGTTAGCTGGTATGTGTGCAATACAGCAAATTGCACAGATTATAACCAAGAACTGACAATTTTAACTGCTTTACATCCTCTACATAGTCTGTGATCTAAAGCAACTGAACTTGGATATCTATTCTTGGTTATAATCTGTGCAATTTGACATGATAGTACTCCACAATCCTCTAACCTTTTGGGTCTACAGACTACACTGTCTACACTGTCACTGTGAGTTACAATCTGATGAGCACTAACTTATCATGGTAGAGCTGCCAAGTGTTTTATTTCATTATTGCTAGGTTCTATCTCTAGATCTAATTGTGTTCAAAGGACAGATTCGTGCAACTGAGTAACAAGAAGGGACACTGGTGGTAGACTATACTTATAGTGGCAGTAGGCCTATAGTGTAGTGTAGGCCTAGCTCAGCAGTCAGATCCTTTCCCTGTAGGAGTGTAGGTGCATCCTTTGGTTGCAAGCTGAATGTAGAATCTAGATCTATCTAGACCTAATCATGTTAAAAAAAATCTCTCAATAACTTCTTTTCAGAATGTTCAGTCTCACGAACGAGAGTGAGATCTATTTCGTGGCTTCTAAATCTAGAGATTAGACCAAACTTGTAGATCTAATGAGTCAAGCACCGGAACTGGACTTGGGACGATGTGAATGAATGCCGAACCTAAAGTTTACATTTAGATCTGGTGCCGGCCTTACTACAGTAACAAGCCAATAGACCAATCTTTCGATCCACCTACCCTTGAAACGTAACTCTCCTGATGGTTCTAACACAAGCGCTTGCTCTTTGTTTGCCATTGTAACTTAATGAGTATAAACTAAGTGAGTTGGCTCAGGAAGATCGCCAGACATCAGCATCAGTTCCGACCTCTTCGTGTAATTGCGCATGCGCAATGCATTCAACCCGAAAGCGAGACGTTTGCAACGGTTAAAAATATGAACCAGATGATTAACGTGTGCCCGTCATTGCATTTATTTTGATTTTTAATCAAAATTATTGTTCTCTCTGCATACATATTAATAAGACCATTTGTAATTTTGGAATGATAAGAATAATTCTCGGGCCCATCTTCCAGTACGAATAACATAAATAACCACATAATCTAATATCCAGTACAGGTATGAAACTGAAACCAACAGACTAGAAAAAAAGACAAAACGATTTACCTCTATCCATGCCACTTTTTTTTTTACCATATTCCTCCTGATTTGTTGGAGAATGAATGGGAAAATAGAAACAACAAGTAATCTATGGTTTCTGAAAGACCTTTTTCAAATTTTCCGAGGATATGAAAATTACGCTAAAATCAATAGACTCTCAAAGAGTGATTGCTCTGTACAGTATTGTAAAGACCCTGCATGATTCTCCCTCCTCCCAGTTTCAATCTGAATAGCTGATGGTCACACTTTTAGTAAATTTAATGGTGAGTCTTAAATATCCCTGGATTTTTAAGGTCAGTTATACAAGAGGGGTAAGGAGAAAGACATCTGAATGAACGGCTGTTAATTAATTGTTCACCGGTACTACGAAGAATTATTTCCAGAAGAAGAAGAAAACATTTCATATTATACAGTCTGCCCAAGTATCTTGAAATAGGGTGTGAATATACTTATTCAAAGTTGGAAACAAAGTCCAGAAACAGTATCAATACACTATTATCTTCATTCTTAGCATATCCAGAGCTTTTTATACAATTGTGGTTACTAGATTAACCCAATTTTTTTTTTTTTAAAAGCTGTACTGGAATAAACTGTCATGGCGCTTAGAGATTGTAAACAATATTTGGGGAGCCAGAGATGAATCACGATAATAAATTGATTTAAGTCGATGACAAACTCTAACTTGGTATTGTCAGAAGCTGAGCTCAACTATACATAGTATGATAATCCAGTATGGAAAAGGATATTGATGATCTGTTGGACGAAGTAGAAACAAAATTTGTGAAACAGACTTCATCAGTCGCTAAAGTCACAAGCAGTGCTAATGTTGGCAGCGAGAAAAAGTCTAATTTGACGAAAGCAAGAGGAAAATCGGGTCCAAAAGGAAGGTATTTGATAAAGAAATATTGTTTGTGTGATAAAATATCCCATTCAAAGACAAAAATGCTCTCTTTTGGTGTCTTTTTTTTTATATCTGAGGTGGGAGTATTTTGTAAATTTGTGAAAGGGGGGGGGGGGGATAATATGGAAGACTTTCATGATGTCAGTAGCAATTAATGATGTAGTTAGTCGTAAGTTTAACAAGAGGATGCAATAACTGCACAGAATAGCCAAACATAGGAACTTCTATGAAGTGAGCATGTTGTGCACCTGAAATTTCAGAATACACTCAAAAACGGTTATTAAGAAAACGCTTAAAACGAAACATGTTATAAAGAAAGAATTTTTTTAGCATTGTTTTTTGCTATATGTAATTTGCTATGCATAAAAAGAAATAAAACTATGGGCTGATACAAAAACTACCCTTACAGGGAACAGTTTTCGTTTCCTTGATAGCATTTTTATTCATATTAAGCTTAACCAAGACCAATCTCAGGTACGGGACCAGTTTCTCCCAACAAAAGAAGTCGTCCATGAGGTACTGGTACCCACAATGTGCTGTTAGCAACAAAGAAATTGTTTGTAAGCATCTCAAGTACCTTTACATACAATGTGCTGTACTGCCCACCATTATGACACACCAAGAAAAGTAAGGCCTGAGGTGTAAGCATGCACCAACCGTTTCCCATTTTCACACTTCACCCGTCGGTTGTGCCCCAGTCGAGTCTTACGTACTGTGAGAGGCGTCGCCTGTTATGTGCATATCTATGGGGTTATTACGATTTCGTTATTTATACTGGGATCCAAGAAAAATGCCATTTTCAAAGCAAAAAAATGCCAAAAAATGCGACAAATAGTGCCAAAAATGCGGCAAAAAGTGCCAAAACATGCCAAAAAAGTGCACTCAGAAATTACAACAGATCTTTATAATGTTCTCAGATAACTGTCTGCACAGCCCACTAGCGAGCATATATTAAAATAGGTCTAATTACAAGAAATAATAGGGTTAGCAATTAAGCTACACACCTTAAAAATAATTAAAAAAAAAAAAAAAAAAAGCACTGCTGACAGGGATAATCTCCAGATCCTCGCTCCATAATTGTAATACAAACATGACAAATACAAGATCAATGGA
>JBCAUA010000021.1:2015069-2029504 GCA_038406235.1 Peronia verruculata | reverse complement strand
ACTTCCGTGTTTGAAATGTAAACAACAGAATGGTGGGCGGACACGGAAGCGAAACGTCATAAGTGAACGACCTATAATGCAAGGCTTAGTTGATATACTGTCAGAGGATCTTCCACTAACATTAGTCACTCCAGGTTTGAACCTCTATATTCTGTGGTTCTCATCAAGTCAGAAACTGAACCTCATTGTTGTAGCAAAGACAACTTGCAATTTTCTTTGCATTTATCTTTCTGGGTATATTCTCTGGTGGAAATTATCTGTATTATCTTAACAGAAAATATAGCAAGTTAAATATTACAAATTTGACAACCATGTTACCCTAAATAAGGATTGATGCTTTTTCATCTTTTCCAAATATTGTAAAGGAATGGTGATTGTCATTTGTAGTACCCATACATTTAAAAACTCTTGCCATTCTCTTCTACCAGTAGTAGTAAAGTGACGATTAGAGTATGAAATATGATTGTTCAAACAGCATTATAGACAGATATTTATATGCATAATAATGCTGGATATGATTCCTCTAAATATGAGCTGAACAAATAAAATTTGATGTGTGGACTATAATATATGCCCCCAAAGAAAATATGACAACTGAGGACAGAAAATTTCACTAACATCACAGAGAAATAGTGAATAAACTTTTAATATAAGTGACAAATCAATCCAAAAGCTAATTTCTGTCTCTATAAAATTAGTTGAGATAAATAGTTAGAACTAGCAAATTCACCTAGAGCATCACAACTTCCAAAAGCAAAAACAACAAACTTGAAAATGCCACCATGTATCAGTTACTGAAAACATAGTATTAGATAGAGGCAAAAAATTGTTCATGTTTAATTAATACATCATGGTCCTTTTTCAAATGAAACTGGTTTCTTTTTCATGGGAGTTTTTTTTTTTTTTTAAATATTTGTTTACTGAACATAATTTAAGTTTTTTTTTCCTGAGAGCAAGGCCAATAATGAGATATATATGTAGGCCCTACTGTGGTCCACCACAATGAGCTTTCAAAAAAAGTGAGAAAACAAATTACTTCAAAGTCTGTGCAATTCTTTATGCTGGACACCTTATGCTCCCCCATACCTTTTCCAACTTACTAGGATGAGACAACATACATCTAAAGCAAGCTTTGTTTTTGCTTTTGTACTCTGACATTACAAATAACAACAAAACAAAGAAAATACATAAATAATAACAAAACCTTAGTAGTAAAAGATATGTATGGAATCAAAAACAAGAAAACATGCTGTAACATTCCCTTTCTTTGTATTTTGTTTGTACAAATGGGAAATTGGAAACTTTCTATATCGTTTCCAGAAATCTCTTAAGTTATTGTAATTCATTCTAGTTCACTCTGACATGGCATTCACTGCTCTAATTTGATCAAGCCTTACAATGATTCACTGCACCTGTGTCCAGGTCTCCACAATTTTAAAAGAAAATTACACATCTGCCCGCCGAATCAGGGTAAATTAGCTTTTGACCTCCTGGAACAGAGTCAGCAGTCTCTATTTCACCCGAGATAATCTTCATTGCCTGCTTTGTTGGATTCTTTTTTTTTTTTTTTTTCTCAAGATAGTCCACAACAAGTACCCTATTTTTCTTGCTAAGGAAATTTCCTTCAGTCCTCTGCAGAAATCATGATTTGACACTAATAGTCTTTTCCCCACTAATTTTCAGACTTTTGATGGAGTAAAAAGCAAACAAACAAAAAACATTTAATCTCAGACAAAATCTTCAGAAAAGGAACGCCACAGTTCATTTTCTGATATTCCCAGGACAGTCCTCTGTTGAAGAAAGAAATTTGATTAGTAATACCATAGAGAAGTTAAAAAAAAAAAAAAGAAAAGTAAATCACACTACAAATAAAGACACAATACAATCAATAGAATATCAAGAATCAATAATAGAGAAAGATAAAAGAGAGAAAATTGGTTCTCTTCATATTGCGGTTAATCACCATATACCTCAAACCTAGTCTCTTAATATCAGTGAATCTAATTTTGATACAGTTTAAATCTTGTAAATTCCTTGTCAATGTCAGTTTGTGCTCAGCTCTGTAGTGATCGCATCATTTTCTAATATTAGTTTCATCTCCTGACTCCGTAATATTATTGTTCTGCTGCAGCTTTACTTGTTCTACAGTCCTGATGTTGAATAACTTCTCTCTAATGATCTGTCATGCATACTAAGCAAGAATTTTTTATCAACGGGGATTAATTAGAAAAAGACGAGGATACTGAGGTGTTCAACAGTCGAAATAGTCTATTGCTCCAATGTGATGTTAATACTGTGACTAACTATTTTCCTCAGTACTTGAATTAACTCTTATATCTCTCCCTAATTCTCATCCTGACTCTTAAAGCCCACAGCCAGGAGGGAAAGCTCTCCCTTATAGCCTCTAAATTTAGAACCAGAATCTACAAATTCCAATTCAATATCCCATATCAAATCAAAGGATATAACTTGATTGGGAAAGGGAAAAATTTGGTTGCAATTTATCATCGTCTATTTTGACCATCTGGTCACAATATTTAGTGCTAAGAAAAACTATTACACTGACATATGTACACCACCGAGGCTTGTTTAGATATCCTGGGCTATAAAGGAAGACTTTTTTTTTTTTTTCCCAACATCCTCATAGTTGAAGTTATTTTGCTTTCATTGTATTAGTTTCATGTGATTTCCCAACAAGAATTATTACCAAAAGGATAGGATTAATCTGACATTTGCAAAACTCTGTTGTAATCATTTCTTACTGTTTCATATCTCCTTGTTAGTCATTTCCTTTAATTTTAGGATTCAACAACTCTTGACAGATAAATGTTACAAGTATCAGAATGCTGGTGTAACAATGGTGATGTCATGTCATGCTGGTGAAATAATATGTCCAGTGCTGACTGAAAGTTAGTAGAAAATAGCCTATTATCTATGAATCGACAAAGAAATGAAAAACAGAAAAAGGAAAGTAAGCTGAACAGACTTATAAGTACATGATACAAATGAATATTTAACAATACATTTCAGGTGCTTTACATTATAGAGAAATTGTGAGCCTGTATGCAAAATATATGATGTGTATCATCATCATTCTGGGTGAAAAAAATGATCATCACCATTTCAGAGAAATGAGGAACAACAACAAAACAAATATAATGTTGGTAGCAAAAAGCAACATCAATCATGTGTTATGATGAAATGATATGATATGGCACAATGTAAAGTAAGGATGCAATTCTTGTAAATGCTAGAGGACTTCATGAAGAAAATCTGCGTTCTCATAAAACTACAATAATGAATATTATTAAAACTGTGGAAATCCTAATGCAACTTAGATAACTTTCATGCTCTTTGAAAACTTAAATACCCAAGATAAAGTGAAAAGAAAATTTGCTGAACAAAAAAATTATTGAACTAAATCTGCAATGTGAGGTCTTATTTTCAGTAAATATTAGCGGAAAATCTATTAATTGATCATGTCCAACATTTGGCCTGTACATGCAAATCATTTTACATTAAAATTTATCAAAGAGTTATAAAAAAAAAAACAAAAGAAAGCTATTTAAAGAAGGTTAAATTGTCGTTCTGGGAATAAATGACTGGCCTTTTTTTTTTCTTTTTAAATGCAACATTTCTTTTTGGAATGCAGCAAATGGTGGAAGAAAATAGGCCCAGTAACAACAAAAACTTTACATTTATTTTCTCCACATGAAAATTAATTTGAAGAGTATGTTATGATGATAACTTAGAAATAATTTTAAAATAATTTCAGATTTCAAGCGTACTTTGTATGGTTAATCATGACTAATTTTTGAGTAGGCATCTGAAAAAAATTATTCTTTCCTTTTTTTTACTACAACTGTCTATTTGACTGAGTAAAAGAAATGTTCTGATAAAAAAAAAAGAGATTTATACTGAGAGAAAAAAGGGTAATTCTCTATTTCCTCTATTCGCAGGAAATTTATCATCTGCATGCATTAAAACAGTAAAAATTAAATCAATCAAAATAATAACAAAAATATTGCATGGGCTGAGCTATGAATTATCAGAAAATCAAGGCCCTGAATTTCATGCAAAAACAACAATTTATCTACAATTAACCACCCGAAATTTTCTTTGTAATACATGATATAAAAGATAATATTTATCTATAATATTTATCTACAATATGTATACAAGCAGTGATTGTGTTCAGGGTGTGATGAGAGGAGACAGGAAGATTGCTGTGTAGGGTATGTTTCTGTATATGAAACATGAGAGATGAAATATATCCCTGCAGTGGTCAACTTCTGTTAAATCACTGCGTGGACGTTAGGAAAATTCGCTCCACAATTTCGTCATTCTAAACATACACTGACATAAGTTATCTGGCTTCAAAATACTTGGGCAGGATCACTTAAAATTTCAACAAAAAAAAAATAAAAAATAAAAAAAAACAACAACAACAACAACAACAAAAAATGTGTTTTTCCTAGATCTCAATTCAAACTTGATGAACCACATTAAATTTCAGTGGATGATTCAAATATTTACATTAACCTGGAAGAAGGACTAGCTTCACAATATGGACAGGACGTTCACAAACAAATGGACAGATAGTCACATATATACAAAAAATATCAGGAATCTTAAATTTAAAAAAAACAAAAACATTCAAATTCTGAAATTAAAAAATCACTCCACCACAAAAAGAATAAATAAAACGAACAAAAAAATTTTTAAAAAGAAAAAGACGACTTTAGTGACATAGAACAAAAACATGGTTTAAAAAAAAAAAAAATTAAACAAATAAAATTGTAATATACCAAACAGATAAAGATGTGACAAATGACCGATATAAAAAAAAACAACAAACAAACACATACGCTACGATATTTTAGACACAACAATGAAAACCTGACCTGTCCTGGACAGCTCCCACATTTTAAAAAGGCATAAAAATTTCAGTATCCAAGACAGGTGCATTTTACACACAATGGGCAGTAAGTTGCTGCATTGGAAAATGTCATTTGACAGTTGGGAGCAGTTGCATTACCCTAATTCAGAACATCGTTATTTTCAGTTCAGTGTTCTTCTATTTCATTTGTAAAGTTGCTGGGAAAGATGATTTTTGTTTTGTTTTCAGGTATCATTGTGCCATAATTCTGGCATCAGCTCTTACTGCACCACAAGGTAACTCACATTTATACATTCAGTGCCAGGAATGACGTTACTGGCTTTTTTTTCTCTTCTTCTTCTTCAGAAACTTTGGCCTAAAATAAACTATAGATATGAATGCCAAAAATACAAAACAAAAAAACGAAAAAGACCATGAAACTGCACCAGAGCCAGAAATGTTAATCAACCACATTGTCCACAAGTCTGAAAACTGTGAACCCTTGCAAAATTTTGATTTGCTATTGTGGAGGGAAATTTGACTACCAACATCACACAAAACAAATATAATGATGATCTCATCAGTCAGATAGACATGGCCGACAATATATCAAAAGGCAAATTTTCCTCCTAAATCTATTTTCAATGCAGGGCAATGCACAATTTCTACTAGCTTAATCACATCTGTCTCAGTACACTACAAATTTTATTGTTTTGCAAAGCATATGAAGACAGATTCCTGACAGGCTAAACTTGCGTGATACATAGAGTGAAGATGACTATATTTAAACTTCTTTGCCAATGCATGGATCTCCTTTATCTTTTAAGTGCATAAACATTTTAATCTCTTTTTTGGTCACATATTCTGTATTACCTTGACTTAATGTAGCTGAATCTAAGCCAACAAGTCATATATACTGGAAAAGAATTGATAAAAAGTATTGTATCAGTGAATGCAATAGTTATCAAGACCAGTTTTGATACAGTCCTAAAAGTAATTAAGGCACTTTCAAATCTGACATTTATGAGTCATTGTGAACGACATTCTTTGATGGGTTTAGTATCTTTGTTGGATTTTTGTACTCATCATTGTGGAAAATACTTTTCAGAAAGGCTCTGTAAAAATGTTCATTACTTTATTAAAATCTCTGATGTCATAAATGTTTCCAAAATCATCTGGGGTCAATATTCGAACATTTGAGATTTCACTAATTATAGATGATTTAATTCACTAAGTCCCCAGATATGGGATAAGATTGAAAATGGAAAGAAAACACTATGTCAATGAAGTTTCTAGATTTTTTTTTTTTTCTAAAGACACTCTATAATTACATTTGTATTTAAAACTTGATGTCAGACAATACTGGTCCACTCATGTGACCATAATAAAGGACAAAATGTCTGTATAATACAAACTGACCAAATTTTATTCCTTATCTAAATGCCTAATATCTTCAATGTCAACTTCAATGTCAAGGCCATGTGTACCTGAACAGTGATGAATTTCTTTCTCTGTTTGTTTACCAGGAGAAATAAACTGACGGCATGTAAAAATACTGCCTAGTCACGCCCAATATTCATTTGAGGCTTGAGATTCTTAGCTGCAGGTTCTCTCCGGATTGCGCTAGCCAATCGTGTGAAGGGTCAAAAGGTCAGCGGGGGGCCAGCAAGATGTGGATGTAGTGGTGGAGAACTAGGACTGGGCGTGTACTTACATAATTGGTCCAATAATCTCCCCTTAGAGAAGGGGTGGACACCGTTTGATTGGCCAGTAGGGAGGTGCGTAGGCCACACCCATTTGCCCGCTCACCAATCACACATCAGGAGAGAGACTGGGTGATTGGAGGAGCAAGCTTAACGCAGGATGCTTTGGGGGGTGGACAACCAATGGATGACCACATCCTATTAGCTGCAGGAGTAAACCTGTTCAGTGGAAGAGATGTAGAGGTTGTTGGATTAAAAGGAAGGGGCCCAGAGAGAGAGACCCCTTCCAGACATATAACAGGCACACAGACAGATAAAAGAGCATAGGAAGCAGTGGAGCAAGCTATAAGACAGCATGTTTTTATCCTTAAAAAAAGATTTAGATAACTTATCGAGGATACCTTTTTAAGTTAACACAAAAAAAAAAAAAAAAAAGTGAAAAGCTGATATATCTTTTAAAGATGAGTTTTGTGAAGCAGGCAGAATAGCAAGTTCACTCAGAGAAGGAGGAAAAACATCAGGAAAAAACAAAGCTGACACTGCATCATAGGAAAAATTTCATGAAGGGCAATCTGGCATGTTCCAGGGAACATCTCAGTATTGAAATGCTGATCCTAGCTGGAGACTGTGGACAGATCAAAACCGGCTGACAAAAACCAATCAGCAAATTAGTTTGGCATGCAACAATTTAGAAACTGACAAGTATGCAGAAAATAATAATAATGATAAAAATAATAATTGTTATTTTTTTTTAATTATAAAAGAAAAGAGAGAAAAAGGTAATGCAAAGCTGAAACAACGTGTAAAATTGCAGGATTGTTACTGATGAGTTACCCTTAACATGTTTGTATTCTTTTGTTGTACCAATAGTTTACGGTTGTTAATCACTGATGTGAATTGCCATGACAGTTTTGGCAAACTTCATACTGAGAATTTGTGATTTAAATATTGGCATTTCATTTTTTTCTATTTCCTATTGTGTGTTTTTTTTTGACAACACAATATGTCTACTATTATACTGTAAATTTATTGTAAGATTCTTTTGAGAGACAATCTTGCAAGTTCTATTACTATTTTGAATGTACTATTGATTCCTCTTTCCTGGCCGACTAAAGACAATTATCCTTGCCACTGAAATTGATACAGAAGTCAAAAACATTGAGCAAATTTGACACATGCTGATTTGAATGAGAATTAATATTTGATTTACAGCAAGTTTGCCTAGCAATCTGCAGAACGTGCTATGAACACTGAAATGCAATATCCATCTCCATAGAACAGTTTCACTGTGAACAGTTACCTCTGGTTATCTAAATCTGCTTTGTTCCTTTAAATTCTCCATGTTGAACTTGCTACATTTTTATCTTTTTTTTTTTTTTTCCTTTAAATGAAATGCATCAATCATCCAATCAACAGAGAGCATCCAGCAACCATTCCAATGCTTTCACAGTTGAGGGCAGTCCAGCTGCTAGCCACGCCCGACTTTGGAGGCGGGTGGGCCAGTCTGGATTGCCACCCTTACCGAACAGTGAGATGATACCGCAGCCTACCCACACAATCAGGCTCAGGGCCACGGAGCCTGTACCAGCTATCACACCCTTGGGTGAGATGAAGATACCCGATCCTGGAATATGTACAACAAAAGGATTTTAAAAATGGAGCATAGTATTGATGTAAGCATCTTACAGAAGGGAAATGCTTGTTGTCTCTGAGAAACACCACTGATAATATATTTTCAGGTCAGAAAATATAGCCATAAATTAATGTTGGTCTTGGATTTTTAACTCAAACAGGCTGAATAGGTAAAATATTATATTTCAGCCAAAATTCAGTTGGACAAACATACAGGAAAAACAATATAAAAAAATAATAATAATAATAAATGGCCAAAGCATCAGGATTAAGATTTTAAAAATTGGCCTCTTCAGGAACTGTAGCAGCCTCCCAAAAATGTAAAGTCTGTTCATGTATGCCTGCTTATAACAGCTTGACGTCTCCGTTATTGAGACCAAACGAACACTATGCACCTTTGGAAATGTATCACATTTATAGCCCACCTACTAAACGCAGAAATTCATTCAAGCCTGAATGCTGAATAGCTAAAGAAATGTATGTAAATATGGCCATGTTACCAATCATAGTTCCAACAATGAGAGCCGTGCCAGAGAAGAGGCCCACTTTTCTCTTGACCTTGAGCGCCCCATCCTCTATGACGATACTGCTCTCTGAGGTCGGGGTATTGGGGTCACTGCTGAGGGCAGAGTAGATTTTGTTGCCATTGACCTCCGGCATTAGGCCGTACTCCTTTAGGCCAGGCAGGGCAAAGTCTGGGATGATGGACGAGGGTGAAGGACTGTCGCCGCCCTCAGACATGACTAAAACAAAAAATCAAAACAAAAAAATAGACTAAGAATATATATCAGGTCTAGTCAAAATCTGGAGTGCAATGATCATGGACACCCACATAATTATTTGGTGGGAATGATAGCAGTGTAGGTATTTTTTGAAGTGGTGGTAGTCCTTCAAATATAAAACAATTTTCTTGCCTGGTCACGCGTATGTTGCCTGTCTATCTATGTTTGTTTGAAAATGTGGTTGTCAAAAAGAATGGGAGATCGTTTCGCAGATTATCTGCCGCTCCCAAAAGAGGGACTCGTGTAAGGGAGATCATTTTGACCAGCCCTATTATTTCCCTTTGCCAGACAAATGAGATGTGGAGCAAACAGTGTAAGAGGTGAAAATCCCTGTATTTCATGTCTCTCGAAAGACTAGTCGCCAAAAAAAAAAAAATTGACAAAATTATAGCAATAAGACGGAAACACTCTCTTTACATCTTTTTTTTTTTTTTTAAATTTTCAGTGTGTTTGTTTCAAGAAAAGGGCGCAAAGGTGATCCTTCCCCCTCTTTTTCCTCTTTATACTACTTGTTAAATCCCTACTCGTTAAATCCCTCTTTTGTAAGTAGTAGGACTGAGCACAACGGTTTCCCACTGTCTTCCGCCCCCCCCCCCCACACACACACACACTCACACTCACACAATGATGGTTGAAATGGAGAGAATACTGGCATTAAATATCGTGTTCAACTAGAAAGGATCCTATGACGAAAACAGGATATGAGATTAAATTAGATTATAATTCTTCAATAGGATAGATCCAAAGATGGTCCCGAATGAATGAGCAGCAAATTCAGGAAGCTATGGCGTCGTTGGCAGGCTCCTATTCCAGTGTGTTCAAAAGACCTATGGAAACCTCGCAAGACGTTGCAACCTCTGTGGCAGCATAATTCCCCATGTTCTCAACTTAAATCAAACCGAGTCATTTCAGATTTTCTTTCCGAATTGAAATATTTTTCTAAGCTAAGGTCTGACAGAATCAGTGTTCCAGCGATCCGAAGGTGTTTTCAAGTGAAGGTGGGTCGGACCAACATTTCTCCTTTAACACTTTGTTCACCTTGAACAAGAAAGTCCCGATTAAAGAACCATTCAATTGGTACTATAAAAATGTTTAACAGTTGGTATAGTAACGTCAACAGCGATATTCACTGTAACTTTGAATTAAATGACAGTATTGTTTGTCTTTAGTAGACATTTATTGGAAGCCATTAGGAGAACCAAAGATCTTTTTTGGCTCTTTTGCTCGAGCGATCTTGACGAGGCTAAGACCACTCCATTCACAGACCCACTAGAACCATCGGTGCCGTGGGCAAATCTTCTACTGCAAGGAATTACTTAATTAAGCTGTTAGGATTAAGACAGTGGGCCCATAATTAGGTTAATACATGTATCCCTTTATGCCAAGTGGTATAAGGATTATGATAGCCATATTGTCATTTGATTGCTTGATTTGTTTTTCATGTTCCCTCATTCAAGAATAACCAACAGCGCGAGAATTTTTTCTTTCTTTCACATTTTGTATTTCGCATTTTCATTGACTACATGGTATGAGTATCTCACAGTATTTGGTATAACAGATGCCACTTGTATTTATGATATGACCGAGCTAAAACAATATGAATTTTAGCCAGCAAATCAAAAACAGGATGGTTTAAGAATAAGTGAAAAAGCTTGATAATACTGGAATCAATAAATACAAAGATCATGAAATTCGAACAGAAAATGACACAGATAGTGACCAAATAGAGCAAAGCAAACTAGCGAAGACACAAAGACAAAACTCTAACCAGTGAGGACACGGCTGTGGAAACGATCCACGTAGAGGTATTGAGACTAGGCGGTAGTGATTGCAGACTGACTACAGGTCGGCAGTAGTGAAATCCAAGATAGAACATGATTACATCTGGATCGGCTATAATAACAGGATGTTGGTAAGGACAACGATGATGATAACAGCATCAAATTATAGTTATAGTGCATGTAGACTAATGGTGCAAGTGTGATTCATATCTCACTGGGTAGTGTAGACCTCTGTCCTTATATGAAAATCTAATGCCAAACCAATTACAAAACTAATTACCATGATAATTCAGTTGACACTGTCCATTACCTGCTGTATACTTGGGAAGACTCATGATGATCCCTTGTTAACGTAATCGCACTGAGATGACTTTGGGTTTTAAGTGGAGCCTGTTGGTTTCGTTCCAGATGTCACACGTCGTCTCTACATACAGAATAAGACATTGGACTGAGCACTTCCGTTCCTAACCTGATTTGTTTCTTTCTCTAAGTTAAAGGTAATTCTTTGTCCGGTTTAACATTTGCAACAAAACTTTGAAGTAAACAAGACTGTTGCTGTCAGTCTCAACTTCCCACGTCCCACTAACAGTTTGAAAAAGCAGCGTATACTTTCGGCATATTTTTGGCACAAGGCCTGTTCCTAACATCTCTGTGGTGAAAACAATTTACATTTTAGGGACTTTATGAACATAATAGGCTTTCGGTAAATTTGTATACTGCATTTTATTCTTTATTCTATTTACAATACCGAGGGCACAAACAAGGTATGATCCCCTACAATGTTCCTATGGGATCTCGTCAGGGATCTGACTTTGAAATCTCGGTCGTGTTTTGGTTGTTTAATGACGTCTTTGGTTTGGACACAATGTATATCAATGTAATACGTGACACTAGGGCGGCACCACTGCCTCATCACACTGGTATCATTTACGCATAGGAGATGTCTTCGCTAAATCCCTGAATTGTCTCTTGGGATCAATTCATTACTGATCACCACAGACAGAGTAATCTATCGGGATTTGAAACCAAAACAAACAAACAACAACAAAAAAAAAAAAAAAAAATGTGTACGGTATATTCTTCATCCCAGTTATAAAATGATGGAAGTCCTCTGAGGAAATCCTCAAAATTGTGCCCATACGGAATTACTTATTACAAAAATGATTCACATCCTCCTCTGTTATTCTAGCCCTCACGTTTGCCACTCATTGCATTCAACCGTAACGGCACATAAAAATAACTATTCTTGAACATGCAATCATTTGTGGGCAATGTAACAGAAAAATAATTTTGTCCAATCTTACACACAAAGAAAACAAACTTCTTCTTGAAAAAGAAAAGAAAAGGATCTACCTATGTTCGTAGTGGAAGTATAATGATGAGCTTGATTTATTTTCCTTCCCGTTTTCTTTTGACCGTTTGTCAGCGTATGTCATTGACCAAAATATACTTTGCAGTCACTAAAACTAGGAGCACATTTATTCACTATAGAATGAAAATAGCCGATGATAAGTTAAGCATTTTTTTTTAAACATCCCCATCAACAAATGAATGCTCTGTATCTAAGAAGTGGTACCATATACAAGCCAGTAAATCCAGTGTGCGTATCTTTGACCAGCAGTCCCGTGCCTGGATCACGTTCTATACTATATATGTCTACCGGCTGAATCCACGATCAAAGGAAACAGATTATGACGTAGGGCTGTTCAATTGACCCATATCTAATCCCTGGATAACGCGATTTTCTCATGACGCTCTAACAGGTGTAGGTATCCTAGCTGTGAAATAATCAATATACTCGTTACAAATGATCAGTCAGATCGGTTGGAAGAAATAAAACTGTTGTAAGTTCGTATGAGACGAGCGAGAGAGACAGAACGACAAAAATAAAGAACAAAAAAAAAGAAAAGAAAAGAAAATAAAGTGAGAGACAGAATGAAAGATAGATTGAAAGAAAGAAAGAAGACAAAGAAAGAAGGAAAGAAAGAAGGAGAGGGCGGAGGAAAGGTTTTGGTTTGGATTTGTGTTGGGACTGACCGGCACATCAGCATGATTAAGGCGAAAGTATGCCCGGCACGGTGAGTTTATACGTCAAAAAGACCGATGAAAGTATAGACATGTAAAATAGAATACTGTTCAGACGAAGCGTTTACGAGTTATAAAAGGAATTATTAAAATGTATGTGTGTGTGTTGGGATTTAACGGCACATCAGCATGATAACTGCTATATTGTGCGTAGTACGGTGAGGATGTTTACACGTCAAAAATGATCAAAGTATTATAGGGTTGATAAAGCAGTAAGGAAGACGCAGTTACGAGTTATAGAAGGAATATAATAATATGTTTAAAAAAAAAAAACAAAAAAAAACGAAAGAAAAAAAAATGTTAAATAAACTAATAACACAATTTGATTCTTATCACGTTTTGAAGTGATTTTTATAATAATAATAATTATTATTATTTGCGGCAGTGTTAACCGCTCATCGTGTAATACTGATGTGTCTATGGCGATCTATTTGAGTGGGACTGAAAAAAAAAAAAGCTGACAAAAACAACTGATATGATATGAGCACTAAAGCACTAGATCTATGTCATGTTTTAAATTGCATTTCAATTGTTATTTTCAAGGCAACCAACGGGCGAATCTCTTGTAAACTTTGGGCTTTACAAAAGCATCAGGAGAAAGTGCCTGCCCCCACTGTTCATTGTTTTCAAGGCTGGTAAAATCCAAAGCATGAACTTTCGTTACCTGAGCTTTACAAGAAGAAATGCCCGGCATACTTCAACCCAACTGAAATTCACCATATGCAGAATGTGCCGAATGTTGATAGATTAAATTTATCCGATCACTCTTCACATACTTACAACTACAACTGCTATTATTGTTATTCCTACTTTTGTCGTTATAATTATTACATTTATCTCTGTTCTATAAGAGACACCAATGAAATTAATTCTCAGAAAATTATTCAAAATTAGGAAGATCCCTTTTCTAAATTCACTCCTACTGTGACAGCTAGTTTATTTGCTATCGATTTCTTTCCCAGAGATCCGCCTATCGATTGTCTCCCACTTCCTTTGACCTCTAACCTCGGCCTTCAGCACTCCTCTCTACACTTGCACCTGAAGTGACCTATGCATGAGCAATAAGATACGGCGACTGCAAATCTTTGGCTTTCAGCTCATGCCGTCCTCTTCCCCTTTCTCCCCAATCCCCTAATTCCACAGTATGGCCCACATAAACAGGTGCGGAATCCTGCGGGTCTCACGGTTCATTGATGACCTGTATGTGCCCAGAGGTCTTTTGCAGTGCCTGCCATTCTGCGGCGGACCAACGTGAGCCGATTTCATTCATTTTTTGACTTGCCGATGTATAAATTATTCTTCCGTATATTCTGCTGCCTTTAGCATTCTGTGGTAATAATCTCAATAACACTAGTGAACTACTGAAATCCAAACAAATGTCCATGACATTGGCAAACGGAGCATAAATGAATTTATTACATAAGGCAGGTGAATTTGATACATAGACATTCGGACAGTGGGTATTCAGACAACCAGACAAACAGGCAGACACCCAAGCAGACAGACAGACAGACAGACAGACAGATAGATAGATAGATAGATAGATAGATAGATAGATAGATAGATAGATAGA
>JBCAUA010000021.1:1990478-2002785 GCA_038406235.1 Peronia verruculata | reverse complement strand
TAAGAGTTTAAATGTAGAAGATGACAGTCATACAAAAACTGAAGAGTCACTGCGCGGGAAATTCGAGATATAATTAACTATCTAACTAATTAGGGGCAGAAATGTAGGTTTCTATACATAGTTTTCAAACATCTATATCACTCATACTAACAATCATAGAGACATGGGATTTCCACCGTTTTAAAGAGCTTAAACTAAACTTTGAAATGAATTCTTTAAATCAGGATGGGAGAGAATTAGAACTGGACTTATACGGCTTTAAAAGTTGGTCAATTTATGAGTCACAGGAAGAATTCGCCGGTACGCTGGCGTTCCGCTTGTTGAGCCCGTGACAGGTGGGCGGGAGAGACGATTAATGGCCTAGTAGCACGAAACCGCAGCCCGAACTAAAAGTCACAATTTTGGGGGTTTTGTGACGCCGTGCTCAATGTATTTCAGCAAATTTAACTCTGTACTGCATTTTTTTCATTGATATAGAAGGGGTCTGTGAAGAAAAAAATAATTGCATTATAAATTCGTTCATTGTTGGAAAACACATGATTTCTCTGATCACCTCAGTTTGATGAGTGCCTGATTTCATCATGTCGCATCTCATACATGTATTTATCTGCAAGATTTTGGTTGCAAAAAACAAACACAATGTCTGGCAGCAGAGAGATCAAGACTACTAAGAGAAATATATTCTTCATCAAATTATACTTTTTTCTTAGCATTAAAATTAGTTCTACAATTCAACTGAGATGTTCTAACACATCATGATGTTTGTTTCATGTCCTATTAATGCATTTTTGATTTGGCATTTGACATGTCTGCAGATGTTCAAAGGAATAAGGATATGAGCCTTACAAGTAATTATGTCATATGATGGCTCATAATGATTCAGTTACAGTACACATCGAGTGTTTGTCTTGATTATCATGTTACTGATACCTTCAGTCTTCTTCTGTGCAATTCGAAACAACCCTGGTTTAATGCATCAACATGTGTTACGTCCTTTTTCTTGTGTTGATTTTTGTAAATATAATATTCAGTCAACGTAATTCTACATGAATTTGTAAATTAAATCCTCTTTTGACTTTAGACTTTTTATGATAATACAAATACATTGTATTCAGTGGTGATCCAAGATTATTTTTCAGCCGTGTGTTACATTATGGATGACTATGCATTTGTGCCAAGTTTTCTAATAATGTTCAGTTGCAGTTAAGTAAACTATTAATTTATTTTGTCAGCCCTGTTTAAAATTCTGAGTGTCTTGCTGTTGCAAATAATTGTCAATATTTAGTCAAACTATAATGGAAGTGTTTGCAGTGTGAAAGAAAAATATGTCTTTAGAAATACATGTAGTTCCCTTCTTTTTTCTGTCTTTTTTTGTCTCCTCCTTTATGCAATTTTTGTTTACTTTAGACTTAAATTTCCTCTTCTTTTGCACTGAGCTAAAATGGATTGAAATGTAAACAACTATGGAATTTATTTATAAAATTGTGACTGACTATTCAAAATACATGTATGATACTCAAAATGTTTTCCACAGGCAATGACATACGTAAATGAAATGAAGTGAGGGCATGTCTCAGGGATGTCAAATTTCCTACTTTAGTAGGAATTCCTACTTTTTGGCTGTCAATAATTTCTCTTTTGGCCCCAAATTTGGTATTATTTATCATTAACAGACTTCAGTTTTATGTGCTACCAGGAACTTTTCCTACTTTTTTCATGTAGACAGATTGACATCCCTGATGTCTTTACGTATACATTTCCATCTTTGCTTGCACTTATTACTGAGAGTGATCATTTGAGAGGTCAGAACTAGTTTCTGATTCTTTACCTTTTTATAATTCTCAGCTCCTGATATTCCTAAACCATAGCACCTTCTTGGTTAATACAACTGTTATTAAACAATTGTTACTTTATTCAGTCATCATTTGTTGATATTCCCTAAAAGCCATACCGAACTGTATTTTTTACTGCTTTTTCTTTCAATAAATTTGTTATTCAAGATATCAGCTTCATTTGTCATTGTGTATACTAACTTCTCTGATGCATTTAAACATTTCAGGAAGGTTATGCCACACAGACAAAACCACAAAAAAAGACACGTTTTTTTTTGCAATGTGAGAAAAAATCAAAGTGGTCTTGAACTTTTTGTTGCTGAAATTCATAGAGGAATGGCAGATGACAGCAGAAAGGTAGCGTTGTGGATTTACGTCTTATAGGGCCTTTCAGCCTCCTAGGAGGCTATCTCGGCCCTCTCTCACTAGCTCATGCTGGGCCACAGCAAGGGGGGAAAAGCGAAGGACAGGCACAAGCCCCGCCCATCACAGTCCTGTTGTAAGCATCTTTTCCTGAAATGTAGTAAAATACTCACATGACGGAAGGTAGCGTCAGTAGCGGACAACAAATTTATAACAACTTAAAATTCAGTTTTAAATGGGTATTGTTTTTGACCAGCCCTATGCCTTCTCTTTGCCAGACACTAGTGCAGAAATGCTGCATGCTGAAAAGCATAGCAATGAGCGAAAAAATTCACTTTTGCTTTCTTTATTTGAAATGTATGTCAAGATAAATCCTTTAAAATTGAAAATGTTTTCTTACTGCTGTAGCAATTTTATTTTAAAAAATTGTGACTGACTTTACAAATGAATTTTCTTCTCATTTACACTGTTTAACACTTCTTCAGTGTGGCGAAGTTATTGGGCTGGTCATAAACAATCCCCAATGCTCGTCAGTCCTTCCCTTGCTTGACCATGATTTTTTTTTTTTTGCTTCATCAATTTTAATGTCATCTATCAAAAAGCTGTGATCCAGTCAAATAGACATAGTTGTTTGATCCAATGACATTTATCTTTGGAGGAGAAGAAAATAGCAAGATCTGTACATCTAATTGTTTCTAAGATTATTCTATTTTTATCTCTTGTGGCTTCAAATGAGGTTTTTGGAGTTAGATGTATCTGGATTCAATGATCATTTCAATTTTTGTTTTTTATGTTACTTTCAGGGTTTTTATCATTATTTTAAAAATTTTATTTCTGATATGTTCAAATAACGTGTATAGTGGAAGAAAAGTATTATTTTACTTTGCCACAGAAAATACACGACCAACACACTTGTAAATGAACACAAATAAATCTGCATTACATAGTTCTTTCATTCGTATTCACAAGTCAAACAAAGGTTAATTACATACAATACAGTCTGTTGGTTGAATTATGCATGAGCATGAACGTTTTTTTTTAAACATTCTAATAATGCAGATTAATATATTATTATGTATGTATATATATATAAAATAGAAATAATGGGAGGGAGAATAAACAACAAGACGGGACCAACTTAACTCGAGACAAATGACAAAATGATTAGTCCTTCCTAGCAAGAGATTGTTCTCTGTTTATTATTTTGCTTCAGATTTCTCAACCAATCCACATACATTTGGTTCCAGCAACTTTGATGGGTATTATGGTTATAGATGCATTTCTCCCTTAAAAATGTATGAATAGAAACAGCAAAATTATTGGATCTCCGATGACATCTCAAAATGCCGTAGTGGAGAATAAAGAAGTAAGGTCATTTGTGCAAGCCTTTTTCATATAAGAATTTTATTTAGAAATCTTGAAGCTTTAATATGGTTTTAATCTGGTGCTTGCTCACTACTCTAGCTGTCTGACTTCCTCCCTTACTGCATCTATTGATCTGCGGACTTCCTTTCAATCCAGATTTGTTTCACCCCACACAACCTCATTTTGCATTAGTTCTAAATCTATCCTGGTTATTCATTGACAGCATCAATGACAATTCCCATTTCTCTCCTTCTTACTAAGCCATCTGCTTTCCAATTTCCATTGCTGCCATGGAATCTGCTCACGTTTCTTGAGAAAATATTCCAAATTAGTTAGTGCTAAAATCCCGTGAGGTTCGAAGCCTCATATCCAATCCGAAACCACTTATCTATAGATGCAATAATACCACGCCAATGAAATATTACAACATCGCTCTCATTCCAATGTAAAATTTGAGCCAGAGCTAGGATTCTGTATAGAATTAGTACTGTATTCATTATGGAAAGTGGGGAATAAATATTTATAACAGATGACCAAATAGATTCCAAAGGAAAAGGGAAGAATAATTATCTACATGGCATAATGGTACTATTTCTTTAAGTGGTGAATTCTTTTTTAAAAAATGCTTTACAATGTGAAAAACAAACAACTGAATAAATGAAAACTAAAACAAAAAAATGAAGAGGCATTTTTACATGAGCACTTCTATGTAAGTTACATTCACAACTGGTGTGGGTTAACATTTGCATAAAACCTAGACACGTCAATGAAGTGTAAGATTAGCTGATTTGTACATAAAACGTCACCCAGTTCTAACAAACCACTGGTGAACTTACAGTCTGACAGCAGAAATATTTGCTTCTCATCAGCATTCATATAAAGCAGAGGCAACCTTTTCTGCTGTACAGACATAACAGCTAACCAGTGGCATTGTAAGTTTTCTTTCTGACAGATATAATGTCAACACTGACATCCAGCGGGTGACAATGACAGTTCACAGAAATTTAAAACATTCACACAAACATCCACCCAGCGGCAGACCTTGGACACTAATCAAAATGACAATCAATCAAATATAGGTGACCTAAAACTTTTCACTAATACAATATAGTTCTGGTTGAATACAAAGCATGTGAACAAAATTATTAAAGAGATGCTTTAGTCAGGGTTGATAAGATTTTGGGTGACATAAAATAAATCACTGCACCAGTGCACTCGACATTCATGCTGATTCAAACTGTCTCCAAGCAGATAAAACATAATGGAGACAAACAAATGCAGCTTAGCTGGAAGAAATTCTTAACTTATATAGCAGATTTCACATGGTGATATTTTTTTTCTTCTTTGCATCTTTCTCCTGAGTATATTCCCCGTATCAATTTGCTTGGAATACACTTAAGCACAGCTAGTAAAGCTTGTTTTTCTGTTGTTTTTTCAAGACTGTTTTCTTTTCTTCTTCTCTTTCTTTTTTTTTCCTAAATTATTAATGTCACAAACTGGCCATCACACACTTTAAAACAATTACGGTGCAGTACGTATCACTCTCATTTCTTCTGATGATACCTCTGACTTTTGAAGCTTTGATCAAAATGATGTTATGCCTTCTTCAATAATATATAAAGTAGATGTAACAATGATTCTGGACCATAAATCATCGTATGTGATTGATATTAAAATCAAGGGATTTCAGATCACAATTTTCACTACCCCTGTGAGAATACAGTGAATATATGGTATTGTATTTATCACTAACCCAAGAAAGATAGCAAAAAAAATTACGTTTAAAAAAAAAAAAGTAAAATCATAACCATGTTTTCACAAATCACAGAGTGACATAAACAAAATATTGGCAAACAGGTAAAAATGTTTCTGATCACTGAGATGGTAGGCCATACCATTAGACAT
Source organism: Peronia verruculata (assembly GCA_038406235.1). Lineage (NCBI taxonomy): Eukaryota > Metazoa > Mollusca > Gastropoda > Systellommatophora > Onchidiidae > Peronia > Peronia verruculata. Next base: position 1,997,320 of record JBCAUA010000021.1, on the reverse strand, counting down.
GCGATAAAAATCTAATATACTAAACTTCATACAATCGTGTTTTGTACAGTTGGGCCACTATGAGAAAATAAAAGCATTTCAGGACAGAGATTTGAGGACAAAATTTGTTTGTAAAACAATATACTGAATTATGTCTTCAAAACTTTTACTTTAACATGCTTAAAGACTGCACACAACTCAGAAATTCAACACCCCTTTGCCCTCTCCACCCACCTCTCATCTAATCTATTTATGAACATTTTCACGAGGGGAAAAAAAACAACAAAAACAAGAGGCAAAGCTTTTTATTGTGAGATCCAAGACACGACTGGCTTTGTTCTTAAATTAACAACCACTGCCTAGTAATGGCCTTATATGCATGCACAATCCTACAGAGTACAAAAAATTATGTAATGCACATGTTCCCATAAGACACACTTGGGGCGATCCATTTCCCATGCCACAAGCAGCTCTAGAACCCGGTGTTTTGGTAATTCTGTCAAATGACAAACCACTGAATTTTCACATTCCCAACAGTTCCTTTCATTTTTAGTCTCCATGTTCATAAAGGAGACAGTGGAATCTTTTTGCTATTTCTGCGACCTACCATTTGTAGGATTTATATCTGAAATTTCTTATAGCAAAATAGATATTGTACTGGACTAAGGGCTTCTTGTTGCTGTATTTTCACAATCAAACCTGCTTCTTTTTGACTCCCAAGCTTTCTTATACTTCAACTGAAATGAGCTTCACTCTTGTTCTGAGAAAACCATCCACAGATTGATACGTAACAATATTGTAAAAAAAAAAAAAAAATGACTGCCTTTGAACCTAAGCTCTCAGAATGAAAAACAAAGATTGTGATCAATCTTTCTCATATCATGACTGTTTTGAATTGAATTTCTTTTTCTTAAATCTCCCACCATTTCCATCATACATAAGATTTGGTTGAATTAAGTCTAGTATAATAATTCCTTCAAATGTGCTTCAATTTTCGGGGAAGGGGAGTACAACTCCATTCATCTGGCATGTCTGGAAGTGTGCTACCAAATGATCACTGACCTCATATAAAGATTAGATTGAAATCTGTCATTATGAATTATGGAATCTAAAATAGATCTATAACAATAAAGTAACAGTTGATCACAAAAATACATATCTGTGGCATGAGAGCATGGACCACCACATTTCCAGGCTGGTTGTTTTTGCTTTGTGACAGACACAGTCTATCCTGCTAGAATGAATCTCCAGTTGTTCCCAAACAACAGCCGAGATTTCACTCAAACAACAGCTACAGCACCAGAGACAGGTTTCTTCACTCTATCTGTGCCAAACGTGGGTGTAATACAGAATATAGGGCCAAACTACTGCTGAATACAACACTACTGCCCAGTGTGAATTTTCTGGTGTATGTGACCAATGTGAGAGGTCTTACTCCAAACTATTCATATAGCTCTTCTAATTGATAGTTTGACAGTTTAGTTGTTTTTCCCCAGCACCACGTTCTGATGGGGAGAGGGAGGAAAAGGGTATGGTATCTGAGTCCAGTGCTAAAGTTAAAATTTGCACAAAGTGGGTCACATTGAAGGGGGGGGGGGGGGGGGGGGGTTTCCCAAAAACAAAAAAAAGAGTATCATAATCTAACCATCCTTCGTTCAGAAGCGGACTCAATAACAAATTAGTTTTCTACTACAATTCCCCTGATGCTTTTAGGTAACAATGGATTATTGTTTCTTTCTGATAATTTCTCATTCCACGACAAGTCTTTCACGTCCATTTTTTAACAGGAAAGAATTTAGAGGGAACCTTTGCAGTTGGTCTGTTTCGTTGTAAACAATCACATTCTGCGCCCAATAGTCTCTGAACGATTGATCGCTGTCCAGCATAGAATACAGTAGAATTTCTTGAACTTACCACAACGTTGATGAATTTCTTGAAGACGCCTGGCATATCTTGTATTTATTCAAAATTTCTTGCTCAACCAATTGTCCTATGTTTCCGTTTGCTTTCCTGGTGACTTTTCAACCTCAAACAACTTACATGTCACCCCCAAAAGTCCACCGAACTGCATATTTGTCTTGAGTGATATTGCTTAATTTCTGGTAAAATGTTTATAGCTTTCTTTCATTTTTGAAGAGGCCAACTCGAAGGAAGAAATTTCATTCACATTGAAAAAAAAAAGTACTCCCTTCTTGAATTTCCTCCTCAGATCCAATTCCTTTGTTTTCTTAATAATTGTGCATTTTTGTGGTGTCATGTCTTTTTTCCTTTTCCCCTGACTTTCATATAAACAATTTGGCTTTCTTTTTGGGACGAGATCGAAGTCATGGTAGTTTAGCCAACTCACTGGTTCCTTCTGTTTTCAAAGTAACCAAAGCTTCTGCAGTCTTCTTGTGAAACTGAAAATGTTCATCTAAAATCAATCTCTGTTCCCCTTTCCATGTCCAAAAACCATAATCATCTCAATCAAAACTCATAGTAGTTTGTGAAGCACAGTTTATGCTATTCTCTTTCTCAAAAAGCTGTGTATCGCTTTAGCTAGCCATGATGAAAGCAACCACACTGAGTGAAACTCTTAGAGTTCAATGACAGCACGTCTGTGTCAGCTGCTGTGTCAGCGGCTGTTAAGTACTTTGATTGGGTGAATATAGCGCATACTTGACCAATAAATAGGCTGTGTGTAATCCAGACTAGGAGGGCATATGATTGTCATTTAATTGGGTGACCTGAAAACGCATGTTTAGTACGTTTGAATGCTTGTGTGGGCCGATTTTTTAAAAATATAATATAGATCTAGATCTAATGGGTTAGCGCATTAATTAGTTACTTTCTACGTTCTTATAATAATGCATAATATGCCAATTTTTACAACTAATTTTATTGTAAGCGGTTTTAAGACTTCGTTTAAAATGCGCTTAACAAATGGTACAATGATATTAATATTATCATCATCATCATTATCATCATCCTATTTACCATTTTATAAAATGCAATAGAACTGTCTGACCGGCAATTAGCAAAACAATTCAAGAAAAACAAATAACCCCTAAATTTATAATCATCTTGATTGTTTATAGATCATCATCATCTTATTTACCATTATATAAAATAGAAAAAGACTGTCCAACCCGCAACTAACTAAACATTTTAATTTTAAACAAGCAAATAACACATATAAATAACTTTTTCGTGATCTTCAAAGTGAAAGCCAAATTTTCGAACAAAACTGGTCCTTCTTCAGGGCAACAAAGTAAACATACCACATTATATTTACCATCATTATTTTACTTTGATCATCAAAAAGAAGTGAGGAAAAATAATATACGTTCATGCTGTCTCTTGTTGCAGTTTGTTGTAAATCTATCTGTTGACTACACGGACGACCGAGTTTATGTGCGTGTGAACACACCACTCTTTCTCATGGTCGTTACAGTGGTGTAGTTAGAACGATGTCGGTAGAACGACTTTTCTGGTGTAAACACACGGTAAGCCGGTTTGGGGTTTCTCTTCACAGAGCCAAATGACAACAACAACCGCACGGAAAATATGCCACGGTGCTAGACACTCCTATTGTCGTTGCCAGCAGTTGTGGACCAGCCAACTAGTGTAAAGAAGTGCATAACGTTGTCACACAATAGATTTTCTGTCGGCCCGTGCGGGCACTGTAAAAAGACACCTCACTGACCCGATGCTATTTATTTAGCTTTGTATGCTAAAAGATCACTGCGTCTTTATTTTCTTGTTCTTGTTTTTTTTTTTTTTTAAAGTTTCATTTGAATTACAGTTACATGATTTACATTCAGATATACTTTCACGGGGTATGTTTTGGTAACAAGAGAGACAACTGAAGTTACTGGAAAGATGACTCCTCAACTCCAAATTTGGAAAAACAGGGGGAAAAAAAGACACACACACACACACACACACAATCAAACAAACAAATTATTTTCTTTTCTTAGAGGAAACATCTACTTTATTACAGGACTTGTAATACAATGTGCATAGATTAAGGAAATTAGAGTTCACATTCACGTAAAATAATAATCGTATCGCTGGTGAAAAGGACGACTACTGAAATATTAGATGGGAAAAAATAGATTGACTAGTATTTCAAAATGTGGTCGGTGTTTCAGTGGAAAAGTATCTGTGTTTTACAATGTCACCTGTATACGGAATAGAGTAAAATATTTTAATTTTATTTGCCCTGAATCTAGAAAAGGGCCTTTCGTTCACATCTAATGTCTATTTATAACTACAGCACTGATGTTTGACACATGTTGTGTCTTTGTGTACGCTTCTTTGCTTTAAGGTCGGTTTGACCAAAATTAAAGTAGTATTCCTCAACAACGACGATAATGACAAAATTGTGTAAAAGGCATTTCAAAATCAACATGTTCATTTTTCAGACTCTCAATCTAAATGCAGACTACTATACCAAGAAAAATCTTGTTTTGCAAAGACTAAAGATCAAAGTAAAATGTTACAATAGATTCAACCTCTTCTGAACATTTCTGAACAGCGCAGGATACAGATGGATATATAGATAGATGGATTTATAGTTAGCTTATACAGGGAATGAAGAACGACGACTAACAGAAGGTAAAGCAGATAAGTAAGAGTTAACGTTATTATTCAGGAATTAATGAAAATAAATGGGTTGACAGGCTGCTGGAAGGAGACGATAGAATTGGAATTCAGCCACCTGGAGGCAGTTGTTTACTCCTCCCCCCTCCCTTTTTTTTTCAGGCTGCCGAGGATTCGCACTGGGTCAGTTGATTTATCCTCCATGTTACAGTAAAAATGACAGAGCAGTTCCAGCAACTATTCAGTGGAGATAGGATCCCTTCTTGTGTCATTTTCACCCAGTCATTCAACTGCATTCGTGAGCTTTCTCTCCTGTTTAGGGTGATTTCTGTCATTTATTCTGGGACAGCATTGTGGAATTCGCCTTCCTGTACGAGATTAATCAAGCACAATTAGAAGAAAAAGCAAAGACACATTCTACTTAATATGTAAACTTAGTGGTGTACAGTAGGTCATATTGTACCAACGTTTTTTCTACAAGTCTGAACAAAAGTTTCCAGATACCTTTCTGTCTATAATAAATGTCCATATGTGTGGCAAAAGGATTTTCTTCATCTTGACATGAAGAAGGGAGGAAGCGGTTATAGAACAAACACATTATATACATTTATATACCATAAAACACACCGAAAGATGGAATGTAGGGGACAAGTTGAAGAAGGTGAGAACGATGGGAATAGAGACTGCACAGTAAGAAATTGAAAAAAAAAAACTATCTTATAATAATAATAGTCATCATTTTGAAAATAGCATTATTTTTCTTTGTCTGGCACAAGAGGTCAAATGAAAGCATTGTAATGAGATGCCACGCGATGAAATTAGGCTGTCGTCAAATTTTGAGCATATGGAGCTATTGGTATCACTGTAAAGATTATTCATTGTCTTCCTATGTGTGAAACAATGATTTCTGTATGTCACGATTTCTCAGTGTTGAGTAGATGTGGTCGTGACTTATAAGTGACAATCAGGCGGTGGATATGGATGAGACTCACACAATAGAAGAGAAATGAAAACAAGAGTCCTCCAAGTCGAATAACAACTCAGAATTTAATCCAGGTGATCGGCTATATTACACAGTATATACAATAAAGTACAGGCGCAGAACAGTCATAGGGCAGCTACTAACACTCGTGCGTATCGCACTTGTTGAACTTTACACACACTCTAGACACCTCCCTCTCATGACTGGGCTCTGTATTTATACACACATCAGCCACCGAGAAGCTTCCTTCTCATGCTTTCTCGGCACGACTGGTGTATTACGTGCTATAGCACACACGCATGTAAGGTCAGGCCGGGAACACACTGGAATGTACTCGATCTCTCCTGACCCGCGCTATAAATAGCTACATGAATATGCATATGACCTCTCGTGTGCGCACTGCACAACATGATTCGTTACACATGTCCCCCTTTTAAGAATTTTGTAACACAGAACAAAATTCTAAATACTTTACGAATCTTGTTCAACATCAATGGCAAAAATCTAAATGTACAGAACTTCCCACCTTTCAGGCGTAACCTAAAATGGAATGCAATTCAAAAATACAATAATACCATTGTTATCAAACAATGCCAACTCGTAATACATCATATATCAAAACCAGCATTAAAATCAATGCACTCAACAGCTAAACACTTCAACCAATTGAAATGATCACACATCAATACATCATCAATAACGTCCACTGGACCGTTCGCATTACAATCTACACAGGTGCATTACACGGGGCCAAATCTCACATCAACCAATACGACTGAAAAAGTCAGCACCAACATTCTCACACCCTTTGATGAACACAACATTATAAGAAAAACTTTGTAAACACAATGCCCAAATCAAGGCTCTATGTCTCGGAGTCTCTCTTACATTGGCGACATTGTCTCCCCGCAGTCCTATTGTCCCTTCTCCAAGACGATGACTCCAGAAGTTAACAATCGTCGCCCCAGGGGCACACTTCGTAGGACGTGCTGTTAGATTCGCCTCCTTCATCTGCTGGAATCGTTCCTTCAGCGTCATCACCTGTCCCTCCGATGACCTGGTATATACTACGATGTCGTCGACCAAGTCAATTGCATTGTCCAATCCATCGAAACTGGAACTGTCCTTCATGGCACGGGTCAGGGTAGCCCCAGACTCCAAGCTCCAAGAGTCTTAAGGACGCACCTCTTCCTCCTCGACGTCATAGTCTTTCACGACTGCCACGCTGGCAGCACTCGTTGTCAGGCTTACGTCTCCTACTTCCTCTCCTCCGTCGTGGGCCGCGACCACCGTAGTC
>JBCAUA010000021.1:1978746-1990378 GCA_038406235.1 Peronia verruculata | reverse complement strand
CCCCCCCCCCCCCCCCCCCCCCCCCCCCCCCCCCCCCCCCCCCCCCCCCCCCCCCCCCCCCCCAAAGCAATGACATTGCTAAGTGCAGTGTCCGTGTCATGGCATGATAAATGTAAACTGGACTGAAATAAGAAAGTGTTAGTAATGCTACATGGTGTGGGGGAATACAGTCTTCGTAGGACTTTGCATTTCTAATGGTGATAGGTTATGCCCCATGGAGAGCTGACTGCAGCCATGTGCTCCTAACAATGCTATAAATATAATCAGACATTCATTTCGTAGGACTCTCTATCATTACAATCAGGTTGCCACTATTTAATATGGCTCATGGGATGATTCTCTCTCCACAAACATGAAAAGAAAATTGGGGATAAAAAAATGTTTCACATGTTGTGCGTGAGTCTGCTTGGCTTTAGCGCATCTATTTCACAGCAAGATCAGTGTTGAAAATGAATATAAGACAACCAAAAATAAAAATCAATCATTCAATGACTGCACATCTTCAAATTTGAATTTCACTCTCAATTCCTCTTTGCTCTCTCTGAATTGAAAGATGATGAGAATTTCAGTGCAGGTGCACTTCATTTCCACATACAATCCTTGTCTAATTTTGCAAATGAACAATCCACAATGTAATCCTTCATTATTTTTCAAACCTCATGTCAGCTTCATCATATTATCATGCAAATTATTCTAGCCTCACCCTTCTGCACCAAAATGTCATGGACTGCATGTGGAAGCATTTGAGGCAACCTTTCACTGACCTGAACCGCAAAGGTTATTTTTCTGTTGTTGTTGCTGTTGTTTTTTTTTAATTTAATTTAATTTTGTTGTTTAATTTGATAAGATTTTAAAAATTATTTATTCCTCCTCTTAAGTTTGGGACATGACAAACAACCAAATAAAATGGAATTTGAATTCACAGTTTCAGAGACAAGCTCTAGTAAAGGCCAAATGGTGATACATGACTACCTATATATTACATGCGCATTTTTGGAGAGCAAAATCTGTATCAATCAAGATCAAAAGAAAAAAAAAGATGCCACATGAAAAAAATCTAACTACACTACAAAAAAATATATTAAATTACTTTCTGCTAAAACAGCAATAGACGACGTTTGATCATCTTCTACCGTAGGACCTTAAAGATGGAAGGTAAACATATTGTTCAATGGCTAGTCCTTTTTTTGGACAAAAGATTGATTGAAGTTCTATCTTAGAAAAAATTAGATTGACCTTATTGTTCAGTTCCCCCGTCTCAACCCCAGTAAGTAACTATGTGAAAACACAGCAAACTGAGCACAGTGGTAAAACAATGGAAGTGAACTAGAAAAAGGCAATGCTGATAGTACAAAAGAGAGCCATTTAGCAGTCTGATATGTACATGACATGCAAATATCAGCTTTTATGAGGGCTTTGTGAAGAGGGCTAGAGTGGGGAGGGAGGATAATTATTAGATCAGCTTCAACAATTCTGACTTCTACACTGAGTTACTATGCCACAGTTTGCTAAGATTTGAGAGTAATATTTGGGCCTTCACCTTATGCCTTTACCCTGCACATGGCAACAAGAAGCCAAACTGATCTGCAGCATGAAATTTTGCTCAAATTCGGTTGAGAAGTTGGATTTCACTATAAAGAGTGCAGATTGGAGGGTATTACTTGAACTATGGTGTCCATAAAAATATAATTATTGATTCTGCATTGATTTATCATGCAATATTTTTAGATGTTTTCCAATTTTGGTAAGTAAGCTGTCTCAGGTTGCCGAAACTATTTCCCAATATAACACCTACTGAGAAAGGTCTTCCAACTTATCAGTACAAATAAAACAGTTAATTTAGTAACAACACCAATTAATAATAAATTATATATATATATAAAATCCAGCTTATCCACTGAAATAGATGCCAGAAATACACACAATCCATACCTGGGACAGCTATTCGGAATCACCTTTGTAATACCATCCTTCTATTTTTCATATTTCTTTGCGGCTAAAGATGTATTATGTGATGTGAAGACAAAAATTGAACAAATCAGTTTGTAGAAGTACTTCATTCTGCAAAAATGGGCATAGAAAGTGTACATGATAAGAGATGTACAGGTCTGAGGGGGGAGGGGGGAGGAGGAGGAGAAGTTGATATCTCTAAGAGAAATACAGGTATAAATTTGTTTTATAAAAATTGTTACACTACCAAATCATACTACAACATGATTTCTCATCAGCTAGTGTGAAGAGCAAGTGACACGACTAAAATGTATCACAGAAAATTTGATTCCACACAACTCAAATGTGTTGCTGTTTTCTTTCCTTCAAAATAAGGCAAACCCAAACTAAAAAGAAAACAAACAAAACAAGCATAGATTAACCAGCATAACTTAAATAAAATCAGTTTCCATATAAACAACAACCAAGTTATATTTGTAGTAAACTTGAAAAAAAGAGCAAGAAGAAGATTATTCATGTCTAAGAGGCAATGTTTGTCAAAATGTGTCACATTCTCTAGAACTTCTACTGAAAAAAAAAAATTACATTGGTTGATTATGATTGTAATAAAAATAGTAATAATTTAGAATTACATGAAAAAATAAGCATTAACAATGTACAATCAACATGACAAATAGTTACGCATCTAAAACTCTCAAAGGCATTTATGTCTCTGCAGGAGCACAATCATCAATTTAGACGGTAAAATTCAAACAAAAACATGGTGTTCTCAGCTTATACATATTTAATTTCAATCACACCACAGGAAATGAAAGAAAACAACGCATACAAGGAAACAACTGATGTTCTATAACGTCAACTTTCAATGAACAAACAAAATGCAACTCATCACAACTATTTCAAGAAAGAGACTGAAAAGAAACTGTCAATCCATGATAAAAACATTCAACTACAAAACTGGTAACACTCATATATAAATATGCTGACACAAACATTCGCTTGCTAGACAGAAGTCACCTCTGTCCCTCACCTATAGTGAACCTTCAAAGTGTTTTCAGAGATATCATTTATTCAGTGACTGCATACATTTTTTAAAACCACTGTTCACAAAGTCAGGTGTACCGTACCCATACATATCACCACGACGTTATACATTGCAGTCGATAATACGAAAGTACCACGTCAATTAACTGTGTCAAACTCAGGACAATCAAGTGTTAATTTACTATGTGAATCTTCTAGCTGACATTAAAACATGACAGTCCATCATCATCATCATCAGCTGTTGTGGTCGCTCCTGTACATGATATGCTAAAGAAGTATAGTACATTTACATACAAATAAATAAATTAATAAATAAACAAATAAATATCTAGTTTTCACTATCGCTCTACAAAAGTGTTGCAAGCACGATGGGGAAAGTCAGTTCTGTATAGAATAATATTAATTGCCCACTAATTCACAGCCACAATGGCTGTTTTCAGTCTACCTCAAATCTTTTGATGTTACCAAATATCTTTTTTTTTTTTCTGTCTTTTTTTTTTTTTTTTAAATTCAAAATCATATTCTAAGATCTTATAGATTTAGCAACTGGATGGCTGTCAAAATGTGAAGAATCACTTTTTCATCTATAAAACTTCATAATGCATGACAGATTCAAAAAATCAAACTGCTAAACAATCTGGATCTGAAAGCTTTCAGAAATCCTATACAAAGTTAATCACTTGGTCATCTTATCTAAACTCTTGGAATTGAATGAGCTATGTTTTCTCAGGATCACTTTCTTTACCTTCCCCTATCTTCCCCACATCAGGATATCTGAAAGTATATTATGTCTACTTTATATTTTCACAATTTAAATGGCCGACTGCAACTTTTAATAGCTCTGTAATTGAGTTTCAGATATATTTCAGCTTATCACTGTCTCGGTTTTGGAGAAGAAAAAAATTATGTTAAATGTGTGTAGAAAATATTAATGTTGCAGTTCTATATGTACAGATGTCTGAAGTTCTTTCAGAACCACAATGTTCTAAATGTAATTGGAAAACCAATAAGCCAAAAGGCTTCAGAGAAAAAAACAAAAACAGTCATTTATATGTTGATGATATGGTTTTGACACATTTATTTGTAAAGATCAATTTTCTACATGAACTCTGGTCTTAACATATTATGTAATGAGATGTAATTTGTTAAAATATCTCATACTATCAAGATAACTGCAAAGTAAATGGTTGTCCAACTGATGTGCCATTTATGAATAAGGACCAAAAAAAAAAAAAAATCATTTCAAAGCTCCTATACCATTATAAAGAAATGGTATTTGATTTTATCTGCAACTTTTTTTTTTTTTTTTTTAATTTTTAGAGTCAAAATTGTTTGGCCTTCAAAGTAAAATCTCAACAACTTGCAAAATAAATGCAACCAAATGTACCTAACCTTTCAAGATGTATCAAATGCAAGCAAGCATTTGCTTTTAATTAAAAAATACACTGCCTATTCATATAAAAGATACAATCATTGCTTTTCTAATATTAAATTATTCTATCTAATGCTATTTTATTCAAAATGTATGATGTTTAAAAATTATTGAGAAAGCCCTTTCGGAGAAAAAAAAAAAAAAAAAGAAAAAAGAAAGAAAAAGAACATTTCCATAAAAAGTAAAAGTGAATATAAAAATTAATCAATGGAACAAACGAACAAACAAAACAGCAAAATAGAAAATAATAAAAATCCAGCTGAGCAGTTTCATATGGACAACACAAGTGTCCAGAGGAAGGTTGGTTATTCAATTATTTTTTTCACGTTTTTTATTTCGTTTTTCAGTTTACAAAACATGATGATAATAATTTGAAAAATGATGATTATAATGTTATAATGATACACACAAACCATTTACAAAGCAAGCATTCACACATCACATGGAGAAAAAATAGATCCTTTTCATGATTTACACAATGTGAACAGTTATAAACACATGCCGCACATCTTTTTTTTTTCTCCCTTAGTTAAAAATTTGGCAAGCACTTTCATCCCATCAACAGTTATGCATTGGTTTCTAAAAGCCAGATAAACCACTTGTAACTCAGCTGTACAATACATTTTCCTAAATAGTTTAGATTCTAGATGAATCAAATCTGATCAACCAAAACAAAACAGCAGAAAACATTCTTCAACAACTGGCGGAATACTTTACAGGAACTACAGAAAATAGACCAACTATAATAAGATTATACCCATTGTGAATTTATGTTCAACTAACAATCAAGAGAAAAATATCAGTTACAAGTTAGGAATCTTCTTGTACAAAATGAGTGACGAGTATCCCATCACTTGGGAGCCTCGGACCAATAAAGTTTATGGTGCAATTTTTTGCTAATATAACCATAAAATATGAAAACCACAAATGATCAAAATCACATTTGCCGTGTCTTCCAGGTGCTATCTTGTGATGGTATTAAATTATTCACGTCTGAAATCCCCTTTGAGTATGCAACAGTTATCTAGTTATGACAAAAATTAACTTTTGGTTGACGGACGGCGTTGTTTCTACCTTTTTCGATAATAATATATCATTACTCTATTTAGCAGCTTTTTACAAACACTGTCCTATTCATAATTTTTTAGTTTTACAAATATGAAACTAAATAAGAGGCCTGTGCTCTAGGAGATGTAATTTCTCTATCTTCCCATTCTGGTGCTCATTAAACTGCATACACAGGTTTCAGCTGACAAAATCTATAAACGAATGAAGTACCGGTATCTCAATTTCATATCACGACAGTATTCCTTTGTCATTCCAATGATATCGGGCTTTATTTTCACTTCATTCCTGCAATATATTAACCTCTGATGCCATTTAATTTGAACAACTTAAATTCCTTACTAAAATCACTAAGAAATATATATACATATATGCCAAAAAAGGAAACTGTTTTGTTATTACTGTTTCTTATATATAATCATTTAAAATTTGAGAACTTTATAATAAATTTTCACTGAAATTCAAATGCATTATTGTCTTTCTAAACTTTGGGCTGTGTTCCACTTTCTAACTACTTAGACTGTACACTATCTATAAGTGATCTTCTAAAAGACAATATCAAGATCTTTTTTTTTTAATAATTCAATCACCAACTACTTTATTCACTCCTATGTAACAAGACTGATTTGGCAGAATATCTGCATTCTTCTAAAAGATTGAGCATTGATCTAAACATCCACAAGAACCAAGCGAAAGCATTTTTCAGATCCCACATTGAACAAAATAACATAAACTGAAAGCTGCACAAAACAGTATTGTCTTGAAATTGGGCACCTCCCGTTTCCTATGACGTGAGCACTGGCTCTGACAGAGATTGTTGTGTATTAGTTTGCAGCATAACAGTAGCATAGTCTCGGCGGCCAAAAGCTGCCGCGCTACCACATATATCACATCATGTTTCACAGTGCCCAGCTGCTCTTGCAGTGGCACAAAATTGTCATTAATTGAGAAGATAGTCAGCCCTCAGCCTTGCCAGTATATAAGTTGGTTTTAACCACAGCGACCTCCGGGCTGCTCTCTTTCCATTAAATTCTCGGCAATCAGAATCTACAAAATGAGGTTTCCAGCTGTTTGGCAAGGCAAGGGAGAGGGACGGAAGAAAGTCACAGGAAGCGCCGAGCCCCTTTCACAGCCAGCCCTTCTGCTTCCATCCTCCGAGACGGCGGCGTACAATCCAAGAAATCACACACACAAGACCATACATACGGCCAACAAAAAGCAGAGATGCATCACAATAGAAATTAGTAGTTCAGCCATTGAGCTGGCAAAAAATCACAGAAGCTCGTATTGTCGTAGGTGCATTCGCTGGATGATATCTCTACAGTCGTCAAACACTCGACGGATGTTTTCTGTATCAACTGCACACGTGAAATGGGGGTAGCAATAGTGTCGTCCATCCCCACTTGCTGTGCTAATTCTCTGTAAAACAGAAAAGACAACACATTGAGGATAATAGAAATATAAATTGCAAGTTATAACAAGATCCATAACGGTCCAAATTCACACATTATTTACTAAACCAAGCGAATAACATTCAAGAGCAATTCTTAAATCACCAGTGCTTGATATGTACCGTTTCAATTCTTTTCACGGACAGTAAAATCTTTTTATCATTAATCTCTCTCTAGAAAGTATTTCAAATCTTCATTCAAAAGGGAGCTTATTATCAAGATGTTTCATGTGAGATGAACATCCTCTGTAAGTTCTTCAAAACAGGATGATACAAAAATACATACCAAAAACTCATCCCTAATGAAGTACTTTGCTCTCACAACTTCAGGATCTTCCCCAGGTTCAGTGGATGCTGAAAAATAAGAATAGAAGTCCATCTCTTGGATCAAGGCCTTCTTTCATAAGCTAGCAATTGAAAATTGAAATTGCAACATAATTTTCAAGGGGGGCAGGTCCTGAGAGTGATTTTTTTGAATGCTTGAACCAAGGATTTTTTTATGACAAAATTCAGATTCAGAGTGTCTAAATTGGAGGAAAAACGTCGAAAAAATTTGTTTTGCACCCGGTTGCCAAGACAACGCCGCCATCTTGGATTTTGTGGGATTTTTTTAAATTAGCTATTTTCAAAAGCCTAAGGCTCCTAGAGTACTGAATGGAATCGTGTGAAATTTTACTATATATAAACCTATGTAACAGACAAAATGCATTTTGTTTTTGTTTATATATCACAGATTATTATAAATAAATTTTTGAAATGTCTTTATTGACGGATGTAAGTTTTTCACAAATTTCCACCAAATATCCAATTTCCCTGAAAGAAAATTCAGAAAAAGCGATGCATTTTATTAAAACACATGCTACGGAGAATGTATATTCCAAATTTGAAGGCAACTGGTTGAGAAATAAAAATGCCTTAGGGAAAAAAGTGAAGAAATCATACATATTGAGAAAACTGCAACTGAATTTTCATGATCTCTAAGTGATTACTGTCATTAAGTGGTGCCATGCTGGTGCCATTTTGGGGCATAAAGAATAAGTTTCTGGCCCCATCCGCTACTTTTCTGGTATGAGAAGAGTTTAAAGTGTGTAAAAATAGGCTAATCACATTTTTTATATTTTAGTTCCAAAACTGTACTGGACAGCATGCCCAATAATCTGTATCGTAAGTCTAGAGCAAAACATGCAAGTAACAGAGATGAAAACAATTGTTCCTACTTCTGTAAATATAAAAATGTCTTGGTGATTTGACGATAAAAGTAGAATGATGAACCTATTCCAGATATGTGCATCCGGGAATACTATTACCTCTTTGCTTTATAATTAAAATCAGCATTAAAAAAGAAAACATTTTTGGATGAATATTTTGTATTGCAGATTACTGCAATTTCCAAGGGGATTGTGTAGCACAAAAAAAAAAAAAAAAAAAATCGATCTGGCTATGTACCGAGCTCCCCCGTACAGAAGAAACAAGGCTATGTACCAGTCTCCCCGCAGTACAGAAGACAACATGGCTATGTACTGGGGAGACTGGCACAGAAATCAAGGCTATGTACCGGGCTCTCTACATTTACCACGATGTATGATTATGAGGGGGTCTGTTGAGGTCTTTTTCTGGTAACATTTGACCGGTAGATCTATTTGCCGAGGTGCACGCATGAGTATATGCTTTCGGCATATTTTAGTTCTGTTTTAAAATTATTTTTTGGGACACTTTTTAGCAGTATCTGTTATTGTCCAACACTCTTTCTTGTACAGGTTCACAAATTTTTATTTCTGAAACTGCTCAACTGCACTATGAAGTTCATTGTAGGAGTGAAATTTTGCTTCAATGCCAAGAGCCATAGTGTCTCCTCTTATCCACGCAGTATTTTTCCTGACTAACTATCATGTTTGGCCACCACTTTCTTGATGCTATATTTGACTAGAAAAAAAAAAAGGGGGGGAGGGGGGGGTGTTACTGAAGTCATTTGCTATCTGGTAAGTCTTGATTGTGAACTTTGACTCAAAACTTTGGTTTGGACTGAACACTGTTAAATTTTGTGATTTTTTTTTTATCACAATTAATGAATAGCAAAAACATAACAAAACAAATCACAACAAAACAAAACAACTAAAATACAAATGGATTTGACAACAACAACAACAGCAACAAAAAGAACAGTAAACAGAAAAGAAAGACAAATGGCTGAAACTTCTTCTAATCAACCAAAAAAATTATTTCCAAAATGGCGATTATGAAGATATGACTTGTCGACATTTTTTATGTCGCTGTCCACATACTGCAAGATCTAGAATCTAGCTAGTGTGACTCAAGGGCAGGCCAGTACATAGCCTGTCTTTTATATAGGGGAGACCAGTACATTGTCTCACTGCTTGTGTACCGGGCTCCCCAGTACATAGGACAGTGAGGCTATGTACTGGTCCCTAGGGACTGGTACATAGCCACTTGCAAAAAAAACTTACCACATATTAATGTCCTAGTAAATGGTATCACTAAAAGCAGTTATGAAATGTTTCAGGAAATTACCAAAATTACCAAAAATAATTACCAAAGTAATTACCAAAATTTTAAAAGCATCTATATATCACTGCTTTAACAAGCAGAAGAATATTCACTAAGAAATATCCTTTCTGTTATCGTACTGTACAACAGCAAATTTACCATGAAATCAATGACAAAATATTTTGTATACAAAATGGAAACTAGGTGACCATCACTCCTTCATCCTTGTCCACAGATACCCAAGATCAGGTGGCAAAATAAAATTAAATGGAGCCAAACAACCAGTTCACTGGTGAACAAAACTATATCGCATTATGATATATGATGCATTTGTTGACCAAGCACGTCAATTACATCTACTTCAAAGGATGTGTATCAAATATGGGCTTATATCACTAAGAGGTTCAGGCTGGAGGGTCACTGTTGGCTCAAGAGCTCAGGGCTCTAAGGAATAAACTATGACAAAATGTTGGAGCTTTAATAGACTTAAGGTTCCAAATTATGAAAGACGAAAATGGTCATATTATTATGAACATATGACACAAATGGAAAATCAAGTTTTAAAGAGTGAACATGTTTCGAAATGCGATGCAAATTTAACTGAATGAATGGTACATGTCTAACAGTAAAACTGATAATCTCCCAAAGTAGGCAATACATCCTGGCTATCAACACGACTACCAACTGTTGCTAGGCTGAGAGAAACAAAACAATCTTACCATCAGGGGGCACCTGGTATCTGGCATATTCAGGAAAATAATCTTCTATCTTTGATTTTCCAGCTTTCACCTTCTCTGCTAAAAGATCTTGTTTGTTTAAGAACAAAATCACTGATATTGTCCTCAGCCACCTATTCAGGAGCAGATAAAAGGATCATGTTTCATTTGTTGAGCCAGTAATAAATCAAACCAGGAGCTATCATCTCCTCATAAAGATCAGAAATGTTTAATTCAAATTCAGTGTCACACTATGTTCCGTACAATCAAAATAGCTTCTAGATAAAATGTGTTCTGGCATTAGATAATACGCCGAGTATGAAAAAGAAATCAAAAGCAATTATCTTGGCTTCAATAAAACATCTCTAACAAAGAGAAATCAAGAAAGGAAAGTTCTTTCAAGGAATCTTTGCTTTTCATCCCCATTAGATAAGAAATCACATGCAGATTTTACTAACTCAATAAAATATGCATCTCACTCTTGCATAATACCAGCTTTCCCTAATACAGAATTACCCGTTTAACGGCAAACTGGCTAGAACTGTCATTTCCTGGGAATAATGTTTAAGAAAAATCCCCTGCTGTAGCACTTTTTCATGAAAATTCTCAAATGGTCAAGCAGTTTTCAGTATAATAAATAACAAAAATGGACTGTAACATTGTCTAACAGGAATATTTTGCAAAATGCGAAAAAAATAAATCAACACAACAAAACAATTACAATTTTTAAACAATATAAAGTTTTACATGCTAGTAAGATCAAGACTTCCATTCTCAGTTATCTGAAACAGAGAATCTATATGAAAGGTCATTTGTTGTTTTTATTTAACTGCACAGATACAGAAAAATATTATTAAGAATATTTTTATACAGCACATCCAAGATCCACACACTTCTGATTCCTCCTCACCTATTGTTCCAAATACTTTTAAAAAGATCTAAGGATTCCCGCAGACGATTCTGGGTAGCATCTTCTCGTAAAACCATGTTATAGCCACTGCATGCTGTGACAAAGATGATGGCTGTGACATCATTGAAACACTGGATCCATTTGCGCCTTTCATCTCTCTGTCCACCTACATCAAACATGCTGAAAGGCAGAGAATGGCATATTTTATTTAAAATAAGGGCACTTATTTCATGCATACGCTTGTCTTGACGAAAATCCTTAGAAGTATGCACTAAATTAATCCAGACTAAAGATGTCTCAAATTGCCCATTGAGAGCTGTCAACACACTTCTGGTCTGCATATTATAGAACCGGAAAGGCCATGCATTAAATATTTGTCACTTCTTGCTAAACTCTTTTTGTCTCTACAAGAGAGGACAGGTAAATAAATTCCAACAAAATCACATTTTCCCTATCGCATGAGATGTTCATTTCAAATAACACATACATTTTATAAAAATACAATATAACTGTCAGACCGGTAACTAATAAAACAATTCAAGAAAAACAAATAACACAGA
>JBCAUA010000021.1:1961483-1975680 GCA_038406235.1 Peronia verruculata | reverse complement strand
CATTTTCTCACTAAATTCAGCTGCAGCAACAGGTCACCCCCATCGTCTTTAATTGCCAATATCTCAACTTCTACTTACTGTAGACCAATACTTCTTGTATACACTGAAAGGGCAATGAACAATCTTCACAGTGACACCATAACTCCATATGCTCAAAATTTGACGAGCACCTGATTTCATTGTGTCACGTCTCATTTTCTTGTTCCAACATATCAGAAGAAAAAAAAAAAATAAATATTTTTCTGTTACTATCATTTTATGTTGCCATTATGTACAAAACCCTTTGTTCATTTACTGAAGAAGAATTTAATTGATTCCGTCTAAACAATAAAAATATCAGGTTTTCTGTCATTTCTTTGCAATGTTTGTGGTGCAATTCAATTTAGTTAGTCATCTCCTCTCCCCTCCCCCCCCCCTTTTTTTAAGTCTTCCTTCAGTTTACAAAAACAACACAAAAAAAAACATGGGGGGTAGATGACAATGGCCATGAAAAGTAGTACAATAAACTGGCAACAGACCAATGCTAGCCTTTGAGAGTGAGAGACCCAGACAGCATGTGGCTGACTGCCAACAGAGACACTTCAGCACAGACTGCACAGTTTGTGAAATCCACAAAATCATAGATAACAAGTAGAAATTTCCATCACTTATCAACTGGCATTTCAAATCATTTAAAGTAGCTCATTTATATTCTATTTAATGCTGTTAACTTCAACATCTTTAGGACAATATTTTTTTTTAGATTATCATTTAACATGTCCAGTACTTAATTTCTTAACTCAAGCATAGCCACGTCTCTGCAGCATGTTCAAATCTAATAAAAGTCACTGACTGACAGTGCAATTAGCATCATTATGTATTTGGAGCTTCACAAACATGAATGAAAAACACTATTTCACTAGCTGGGAGATTTGATAAAAAAATTTCTAAAGAACTTTATGCAAATTATGAAATCACGTCTTTGAGGATGATGTAAAATATTTCAATCATAAATCATTTATAAGCACATCTGTGTATTTCAATGTATTGCTCTTAATAAATTAATAATCTACTCTCCTTGAAAGCCTACACACTGATAAACATACAGATAAACACAGATCTCCAAACACCTTTAAAATTAATGACACTGAAAACTTCAATAGATGGAAAATAATCTCATTTTTACAGATGGACCACGTAACTTGTAAGGTAATCTTGCAACAAAAACATGATGTCAAGTGCCCATAAATCTTTCTACATTTTTTTCAGTGTAAAGAAATTTCACCAAACAGCCATATTGTGCAACAAACTGCAGGATTTTAGTTAACATGCTAAATATCCTTCAATATATGATATTGTTATCTGAGGAATATAGACATATAAAAAAAAAAAAAGGACTAGTAACAGTCACCAGTGTCACCTCTGCTTGCTAAACTTGCCAATATTGACAAATCTTGAACAATAAATTTTCATGATGTAAAAACTGCAATAAGTTGGAAACAACATTTCTGATAAATTATCAAACGAATAGTGATTATCGAAATATATATCTCTTCAAAGGCACAATGTACTGATTACAATACAAGGACATTTGCAAAATTACATCCGGCATGGGATTTACGTATAACCTTGCAATAAACGCATTTGTCTGCAATTACAATTTTTCCTTCCAAATTTTTCACTGAATAGCTTAAATCTAATATGTGTGTTTGCAGATCAGTATTTCATTGAAAATATCTCTTGACATTCAACTTGTCATGAAAAAAGAGACTACCTACAACAGAAGACATCTTTTCACAAAGTAATGCAATAACAAAATAAAAACTACACAGGAAATAAACACGATTAAACTGAGATAAAAACCTACCGGAGGATAATCAAATTCAGGTCCGCTGGCTTTGTCCTGAATGTAATCCACTTTGGCTTTGTTTTGAGGGTTCTCCAATTGTACAGGTGGATTCAGTGTTGACATCGCACCAGTAACCGTCTGTCAAATATTCAAGTTGGAAGGCATGTATCAGTTCTTGAGGGAATGTAATTTAGAAAAATAAACGCACTCTTAAACTGCTCGAAACAGAAGATAGTCTTACATAATTTGACACTGGCATATTGCAATGTAATGCAAATACATTACATTCAAACTTTCCAAAACAACTAAAGAATAGTCCAACATAAAAAAAAAAAAAAAAAGGGCAGACTTTTCTACCCATGTTTATATTGATTTCAACAAACTAGCAAACAGATTAGGTGACATTTTCTGAGGACATGATAATTATCTTCAGTCAAATAAAGAATTTAAAAAAAAAAAAAAAAATTCTGTTTCATTCTGTTTCATGTTCTTCAAATAGATCTATATTCAGAAATATTTTTTTCCCCCCACACAATTACAATACACCTAGAGAAGAAAGATCAGTAAATCCCTGTGGATATCTCTGTGAACGTCATGTTTTTCCCTCCCAAGCAGAGATAATTCCATAGGAGGAAGTATTTTCTTCCAAAACTTTTAAATAAACATTAATAAGGGGATTGAGGTATTTTGAGATAGGTCACATGATAAATTTTCAATCACAAGTCAATTTGTGTATATGTTCTGCCCACAACAGGCAGCCCTGAATCAATGATGAGCGTTTACACCAAATAAGAAAAAAAAAAAAAGGAGGGGGGGGGGGGTGGGGAATGATTCCTCTCATGTGACCAGTCTCAAATACCCCATTATCCCATGAAAAAAAAGTATGTAAGCCTGTGCACAGATACGTGTTCAACAGTCTGAGGCAATACTCATCAACATACAAAGTATTTGAGGAAAAACAGATCACTATTACCACATTCAATCATATATTCTTAATTCTCTAAACTGGGAACAGGACCAGACTTGGAAGTGACTGCATGCTGCAAGTGGTTTGCAGATCTAACATCCATTCATTTCAATCCTTTAATATTGTGTATGGCAAAATCTAAATCACAGACTGAAAGATAATACAAACTGACAGAGATATGGGAAGGGACGTGTGAAGAAAACGACAAGATGAATTTTAAAGGATTTTGCTGTGTTCATAGTGTGTGGTTGTACTGGCCTATTTCCATGGTGATAGAAAGTAAAAAAGCCATTTTTGTACATTATCATAAATGTGGCTGTCAGGGGTATTTGTATATTTGATATGGCACTTAATCTGATAAGCATGGGGAAATGTACACGTTTTCCATGTTCAGGAGTGTGCTTGATAGGGGTATGATTTGGTAAACTAGCATGAGAATGCAAGTAGCAGTAACAGGATCTTGCAGCTATGCATTCCGCCATCTTGAAATAATGGACTGATCCCGAGGGGAAACAGGGTCAATATGAAATGGCACTCACCAGAATGGCATCCCGCACATTTCGTTTTATGTCTTCTATTTTTTGCTTCCTCTCTCTGAAAAAGAGCGCAAACATGCAAAATGATGAGGGTAGTCTTATAAAGCCAATAATCATAAATAAATTTGCAGGTTGACGACACGGCACAAGCCACTCCCCCTTTTGCTCTCCGGTTGGAATCATTCACGCATACATAATACGCTTACAGCGTTTTACTGCCCCTATTAGAAACATACGAAAAATTAAAGCAGTCGAGAGAAAATGCGCTACTTACTCAGGGCTAAATCCATTGACGTGCAAAATACGCATCTGTTTCACAATCGTAGATTTCCCTGACTCTCCGGCACCTTTAGAAAAGAAATCAGAACGGAAGCTCATTAGAAAATGAAAGCAGTAACGAGTCTCAGACGGCATATTCAGACTCGTCAGGGCTCGATTGTAGTCCGAAAATTAATCCTATCTGCCATCTTACGTAATACTTACCTAACAATAATAACCTATGCGTTCCCCTGTATAATAATTTGTCTTTAGCAAGCTGTTTTTCTATTCTCTTGTTAGCTTCTTTTCTGAGTTTGTCATCTTCGTCATCTCTGTTTTGCCGAAAGCACCCCATGCTGTCAACAACGGTCGCTAGTTTTGCCAGTTTGAAGCACTAATCCAACCACATACGATATATCCAACATTAAATCGAATAATTAGCAAATCTTTCCGCCAACTCCAGCCCCTGTGGAGGGCTATAGGGCGCAGAAAGGCTGCCCTTTCGTGAATATCACACGACAAATCATGAAGTCGGATTCGGTGTTGGTGCCGACATTAGACACAGTGCTAGCACACACACAAATCTGACAGCGCTGGGTGGGGTTATCGGGGCATGCCGGGAAATTCGCACAATAATATTCCAGGGCAAGAAACTGTGACGTCACACACTAAAAATGGTGACGTTTTGCTGGAATCGTATAGGCCTAGCGTACAAACAGTTCAATGTGTATTAAATTAGATCTAGATCTAATGGTTAATTAAAATTAAAAAAAAAAAAAATCTTAATTTATGTACTTAAACCACCGTTTCATTTGCTTCATGCAAGTTTGATTCAAGTAATAAAACTTTTTTCGTTCAAACACTGAAACTCTGAATCGATATTAAGTTACTAATAAACCACTATTCTGTTTACGTCTTTTCTGTTACATGATGAGATTGCTTCCCTATCCACGTACTAAATTGATTATTTGCAGATGGTACAGGACGAAACAGTTATCAACCAGCTAACCTTTCCTTTGAGGGTCCGCCTACCTTTCCTTTAAAACATTTTAAAAAGAAAGAAAAAGAAAAAAAAAAGTGTTCATAATAAAAGGAACAAAGAGGAGAACAGGAAGAAGAAACAGATAATGAGGAAATAAGGAGAATAATAAAAGAAATTGTGAGACATCATTTGACCAGAAGATAATTGCGGTGCATCCAGAACATCGATTTTGTTTGTTTTTTGGTGGAATATGTTGACATTCTAGTCAATATGTTGTTGTTGCTGTTTTTGTTTTTGTTGTTGTTGTTATCCAGTTGTTGGTGTGTTTTCTTTCTGTTTAGTGCACAAATTTAGAACACATACTTTTGTTGTCTCCCTTCAGGGTGCCCTCGGAATATTTATTTTATGAATTTTGATGCATACATTATGCTGAATAATGAGATGAAACTGCCTCCCACAATTTTTAGTTCATTTTTCATCATTATAATTTATATATGTTAATAATTGGATTTCTGACACCTCTCTCCCTACAAACGGCCACACACACACACAGACACACATACTCACAGACACACACACTCACACAGACACAGACACACACACACACACACACGTTCACAAACTGCAGTAACGTCTTTATTTATTTGTTTCAATTATTCATATCTGATATATCTTATTACCAAATTTATGAAACTCATGACTAACACAGGTAAGATGTCCACGGGATATAATCATTCTCAGTGCTTTGCTCTAAATTCACCACTTGATGACACCACTAAAGGAAAACGTGATTAATTTGTTTATATTTCAGTTGTCTTGAAGAGTAAACACAAGTTGTTTTTTTTTTTTCCCCTAGAATTTTCTGTCTTTCTTTCATTTACAATCCAGTCATCAAACATTCTATCAAATTTGTGATTTGTTACGCCATTAGATTTTTTGAGACGTAGAAGTACATAGTAGTACAAATACGTGTACCTTTTTATTGTTTTCATTTTCGGTGTTCACGTTTTTATTTTTCAGTTATTATTGCTGGTCAAAATTATGACAGTTTGAGCATTCAGGGGAAACAACCAACTCAATTTTTTTAAACACATTATTAACTGATCTACTTCCCATAATTTGGACGTCAGAGGCTTTAATCGATTAATCTGCTGCCTAATAAGATACTGATTAAAAGTTTGTCGAACGTTCATTTCTGAACATAATCATAGGTGAGTTCAACAAAGAAATTTATGGAAGGGTGTCAGATTGTGTTATCATCATTATTTACTGTCTACAAGAAAGCCCAACTTAATCGTTATGACATCACATCCGGTGCCCTAACATTCTGCCAGATCGGACACAACAGAACTTGAAGCAAAGTTCCGCATGACAGTTCAAACCCACAGTTCACTATAACAGCTTAACGTAATCTTCGAAAAAAAGGGGGGGGGGTTTGGGGGGAGATACCAGATTTTACTCGTAAATTCAGACACAGGTGATGCCGTGAAACAGCTTATAAAATTGACAGAATCATGCATTGTTACCATTATCACTAACAATGGTACGATAAGAAGTGCCGGCGATAGAATAAACAAACAAATTAACAGCTCATTACATACTAAAAGTAGTAAATCTAAAAGTAATGGTAATAAAGAAAAAAAAAAAGAAAGAAAGAAAAACTAAAAACGAGGAATGTATATTCTTGTGAAAAGGAATATTTAAATAATTTTGCAGCATGGGTGCTAGTCTAAGGGCTTCATAAACTTTGATACCTACTGTCGTTTAGACACAATATGGCAAATAACCTTAATGTGCAAGTTATAATGGGTATAAGTTTAACCTGAGGTCGGCGTATGCCAAGGAATTTATAATGTTTTTCTAGAGTGCGGACTCATGGTGTCACCGTAACAAAACACCATGTGTCTAGCGTGCCAATACTGAGCGCCATGGCCGTAGGGTTAGACTTAGTATTGCTATACATGAGTTCCATCTAGTTTTTAAATAATTTACACCTGACAACATAACAACAACAGCTTTAAGTGTTAACGTTAACTAGGTTTCTTGCCTCCATGGGCATGGCTCCACATTCGGCACGCATGATATCATCAGTCCGTTCTCCAGTATAATAGTACATGTATAAGCCCCTTGGTGTATTTGGTGTATGCAATAAAACACTTTGCACCTTTCCTTACCCAGTGCACTCACGTTGATCTCCTTATCAACAATTGTTTACGCATTACAAGTGTTCAGTAAAAGTTTTACTTGACTGCAATCATTATGTTTCAATTTTCAATTAATCGTGTTCAAAGAGTAGATCACACCGCAAGTGAGTGAAAATTTCTATAGTGGTGAGAATTGTATGCTCTAATGAATTGAAGTCTTACAAAAATCTGGCATATAAGAAATGTTTTGATGAACTCGCCTACCCTGGAAAATGTGAGGGGACGGAGAATTGGAACCGAATTCTTAGCGATATTCCTTGGATTAGAGGCTGAAATCTACTGATTGGCCAATAAGAGGAACTGCATTTTGTCAAATGTGACAGATAGGATTGTAGGCCTACAGGTACTAAGACTGAGAATGCAAGGTGATCCTAGGATTATCCGTCAGGCTTATTAGTATCACTTTTTATCAGGCTTAAGCCTTAGCCTATCTATTGGTCATCTAAGAT
Organism: Peronia verruculata; assembly: GCA_038406235.1. Classification (NCBI taxonomy): domain Eukaryota; kingdom Metazoa; phylum Mollusca; class Gastropoda; order Systellommatophora; family Onchidiidae; genus Peronia; species Peronia verruculata. The sequence goes on along the minus strand of JBCAUA010000021.1, from coordinate 1,968,456 downwards.
CTAATCTAGATCTAGATTTAGATATCTCTAGATCTAAATCTACAATGAAGATCAACGTCTAACTGTCGTCGATGAGGTCTCATGACTTATTAGTCTTACGTGATGTAATGTGCGTGATTAAATCACATATTTAAAAATGGCAGAATCTCATAAGGAGGGTTTAATTTGTTTAAAATTAAAATCTAGACAGGTCTATCTATCTAGATATAGATCTAGATCTAGATCTAGTCAGTGTCATTGTGAATGTGAAATTGAATTGACATAATGTATGTTAAAGAGCAATGCATTTTTGTGGAAAAGTTACAGAGAATACATTTTTGCGGGCAAACACTATGATATTTAACTGATAATATTAATATAATGGACTAGATCTAGCAAGATCTCCCGTTCTACGAACGGGGGATATAGATAAAAATGATAAACTGACATTGACTTTTGTCTGTGGAAAATGGTAAAATATGAGACTTATCTGTCTCTGATCTTTGCACTGCCTATTTCTAGAATCGAGATTTTACCTGCTTAGAGTAAGAGAATCTGAATCCTATAATTTACACCACTATTATAAAGCTACAAAGAATTTCTACAGCTACACTATAATAACATTATCATACACACAACTACTTAACACAGTGATGGCACAAACAAATTCTTAACACAGTGATGGCACAAACACTTGAAAACATAGTGTAGATGAAAGCTGAATGGCGAGAGTGATGTAAACACCTCGGTGGCCTGCTTGCTAATCATGAGTGAACCCCTTTGGGGGGGGGGGGGGGGGTTTTGTATGGTTCTTTTTTTTTTTGTTTTCCTGGGTTCAGAACTCTTTCCAGCGTGCTCATTTGTTGGTAATAAAACACCCACACATTATGGAATGTCAAAAAATTGTTGCCGTGCTAAGAATTAAACATTTCTCTCTACGTGCTATTGTTGACTTTAGATTTGATCTACCGGAAAAATATACAGGTGTAGCAATATTGAATGAGGAATGAGATGGCTTTTTCTGGTGCAAGATCCATTTCTCTTCCATTCATTTTGTTGATTAATTTTAGAATATTTCTTACAAACCTCTCCAGGGATCACTCACTTGAACTTGTTTTTTTTTTTTTTCCTTAAATCTCAGTGATTAGGAATTTATGGAATGCAGTGCTCCGAGACATTAATGAGTTGTTATTATAATAGAGGCAAATTATTCATTCTTCTTAATGAAGCCCCGGGTTTTCTATTTCATGCTCATGAGTTTTTATTTTCAGATGTGGAAATGCCAGTGAGGAGATTTCATAAATCCCATGGACAAAATATACGACTGCTTCATGGAAATACTGTGGCTCACAGGGAAGTGAGCTTTGCCCATGCCCTTGTTTTCAGTGAGAAACCCCTTCGACCAGGAGAGATTTTTCTAGTGGAAATAGAAAAAACTGAGCGAGGATGGAGTGGCCATATGAGAATAGGTTTGACAGAGGTGAGAGCTTTGTAGGAAGAACTACTTTTAGTACTGCAACTTATCTCTAGTTTTTTTTTGCTCCTGTCTATATGGTGGAATTTCATTCCTTTGGATTGAAGTATTGTGTCACATTTTACTTTAAAGACCTCTGGTATGTCTAAAGTGTTCAGACAGAAATTTTGTTCATTGTATGCAACAAAATTGCTTGATCTATTGTGCTTTTTAATTGGCTACCTTTATTGCAAGAAAAATTTCTCCAAATATCACTTTCCATACACACATATTGATACTGTAAATCTAGTCTGCAGCCAAACTCTTGAAGGGCTTATTTAAATAAATGGACTTGAAAAGTACTGAATGTATCCATCTGAATTTTGGCACACAACATCGATTGTGCATAAAAAATATGATAAGATATGTATTTCTACCCATATAGAACAAAAAAAAGTTTGATGTTATTCTAAGAAAGTGATTGAATTACTGATTTTGTAAACTTGCATAGGTATTTTATATGAATTGTACATTCAATAGAATAATGTGGTTAGAACATTCAATACATTTTCTTCAAGTAACATTCAGATTAGTCATCCAAAATGCCAGCAGGGTGTACACGATTGCCATACACATGAAGGTCAGGCCATCATAGGATCTCTCCTAGTTTTAAATAAAATTATGCTAGGAATAAATAAACCTATTTGTAATCTATTAACTGAAGTGTAACGTTTTGTGCACTGAATTTGCTAAAAACAGATAGTGCTAGTGCTGTAGTAGTGTTGTCATAAAGAAAAATACGATTTCTTTGTTACAAAGTTGAAGACTAAAGTTTTGAAAATTATTAGTATATTGTTTATTGGGGACAGCTTAGTGTTGATGGAACTTCCTTTCTTGTTTTGTGCTAGTGTTCTTTACTGTCTTTCATTGTTTAGGAAATGTGGCTGGGCAGATTTGCTGAAAAAAATACATTGAATCGTAGATATTTGGTGAGATGCTTGTGAAGACAATTCATTCTTTTAATGGTGACACAGAAAGACCTGTTACTGATTGCATCTTGAATAGTCACAGGTCATACAAAGAAAAAATACAGATGCAACTTGAGTTAAAAATTTGCCGTGTGAGCAGTAGTGTAGAAGATGAGCATAAGTCTGTTTACTTTGAATTTTGTAATAATCTTTTTTATTGTATATTTCACAGGACATTAAATACCACATATTTTTTTTTTTAAATTATTGTTTATCATGGACTAATTTTTGTTTCTGAAATCATTCTAGGTTGATCCAGCTAAGCAAGAGAATGGACTTCCTCAGTATGCTCTGCCTGACTTAGCCCAATTAGGAAGATGCTGGGTATCAGCTGTGACCAAATCGCGCAACAGATTGCAGTATCACAGTCCAGAGCGAACACGCTCATCTCTACAAACTCCATACACATCTGTCTTGGGCAATAGTGAAGTAATAAGTACATCATGTGGTCCTGTGAGACGTTCTATGCTTCAGCCTTCCTATTCACTTTTTCGATCTGCATTCATGAATGGTGCTAATGGCCAGGCACCATTTGATGGAGATGAACCCTCCTTAAAAGCAGCCAAAAAACTAATTCTAGCCACTGACGTAGGTTCACGGATTGGTGTGATGTACTGCCCAGATGAGACTGGCTATTATGCACGGATGCATTTTATTATAAATGGAGAAGATCAAGGGCCAGGTGACGAGCTTATACCACTGAAGGATGGCTCTGAACCCCTTTATGCTGTTGTGGATGTTTATGGAACAACCAAACAAATTCGGCTTATCGAACTATACAAAGGTAATTTTGCGAAGAAAGGCGGCACAGAGGTTGGCCAGCTTCTGGTCAAAATGTTGATTTTCATTTGTGTTTCAAGCAAGAGTAATCATTTCCCTACTAGATTACAGGTCCAGAATCTTCGTGTGACAAAGAACTCATTCATTGTAGATTATTTTTTTTTATAGATGGGAGGTGGTCAGAATTCAGCAAAATTTCCTATCAAATTTAGGGATAGGTGGTTTTGTCAACTCTTTCATTCTGCTCCTTTACAGCATTAACTAGGAGTCGCTGAATATATGGATTTTGTGAGGATTTTTTCCGCTAACTCACTGAAGACTGAGCTTGTTTTGAGTTTGGATACATTGAAGACTGACATTTTCAGGGGAATTTCAAAAAATTGATAAACACACTTTTCATAGTCCCACATCAACCACACAGATGGCAGTACTAAATCAACACAGTCTGATGTTAATATAATGGATTATGTTGACACATAGTTATTTTTTGATGATTTTTTAAAGATGAGTCAGATTTTGGGTTTCCCGAGAATTTGGGGAAAATGTTGGAAAATGTAGATCTAGCTGAGTTTTCCAATAGTCAAGACTGTGATGGCTTCTACATCTCTGCCTGCTGTGCAGAAGAAGTTTCTCTAGATGTAGAAGCACTAGATAAAGTCAAGGAAGATGCTGGTGCTTTGCCTTTACCCTTCTTAGTACTATGCATGTAATCACTGCTGTTTTCCCTCCCTACTTTCATTTTGAAGTGACTTTGGGTGATCTTCAAAAACTCAAAAAGTTACCGACCGACTTCCGCCAAACTCGGTATGAAACGATGCAAATGGTGACTTTACTGTAAGAGACAGTTCCCATAGCATTTGCAGGAAATGGGTTGGTGTGAAAATATTACAAATTTGATCCCGAATAGGGTGCGGGAAATATTTCAATTTACTACCAGACCGTCCCACATATGTTGCAAGAAACATTGTCAGTGAGTCAAAAAAATCATTGGACTTGGTTAAGAAGCTTTTTCATTCAGAGTCAGTGAAGAGGAAGATGGGAAATGTCTCTACAAGAATGTATATTAGCTTATCAAATGGCAAATATATGGGAACCAAGGCCTCAACTTATACTCAAGAACGAAACAGTTGTAACAGGAGAAAATCCAAGATGGAGGCCATTTCCATGACAACCTAGGAAGTTTCCAAGACATAATTATATAGGAGGCAATAGAGAGAGAAGGCCTCATATTTATGTTTCATGGCCAAGGTTATTTCAATAGAGCTGTGCAACGAGGTCACTCAGACGCTTGCCCCATGTAGCGGGGCTACACATTGGAGGGCTGGAACTATAATACTTGGCGTTGAAATTAGTCTTTTATTGACGATTACAAGAGAACTAGGAAACTTTCAAATATGCAGTTTTCGCCAAAAATTGTGGAAAAATATATAGTATATCATACCGTATAAAATTCTCGTTAATTTTCATCGATTCATTCCTAGGGCTCCAAAATAGCCCTATAAAATGTTTAAAAAATTTTAAGAAATATAGGGCTTAAAAAAGCCCTATATAAAATGTTTAAAAAATTTAAAAAGCTGAGATTTGAAATTGACTACATGCTATTTATTTTTTTTAAATTCTAGAAATTTTATCATTTCCATAGGGAAGAGCTGAAAATACATGTATCTAACTTTTTAGATTTTAGGCCTAGATCTATATCAAATCACATGTTTACCAAGTTTTTTCAAGCTCCTTTGAAATTTGGCGGAGAAGATAGATTTTAAAGGCAGTCATTTCAGAGATGTCAAAATCAAAGATAGAGGCGTCACCATGGCAACCGTTTGAGATAGTCGATTTTTTCAGTTTTCTTCTAATTTCAACATCCCGAATTCAGTAAAAAAAAAAAAGTAAAAGTAGTCTGTCTTTAATAATAATTTTAAAAATCATCTTCGGACTATACATCCCCCCCCCCCAACAAACTTTTGTTACTAAACGTAAGGCGGCCGAAATCGGTGGTTTTAATGTAAACAATCACAATCTGTTTTCGTTACGGCCGAATTTCTTCCACTTCCGGCACTTGTTTTTTGAGGACGCCGAATCGTGCGCTACTGCGCTCCGCTCAGTACCCAGGTTTGTAGATTCAGTGATATTTTCGTTTGAAATGAGGGAAATTTTACGGCAGCAAGTTTTGGAAAACCACCAGTTTTGTTTTTTTCTTTCACTTTGTTTCTGGTTGGAACAATCACGTGATTTGTGGGCTAGAATGATTTCATTTGATACAACCCCGTGTTTGCACTCGTTTGGCCGAGATATTTCGCTCCCGTGTTATCGATAATAGAGGCATTGACCCGTAGATCTAGAAGTCTAGTAATGCTGCCAAAATCTTTTGGAAATTGCTATCTAGATAGATCTATATCTAGATCGAATTGGTTTCGGCGGTACTATATTTAGCGAAAAGGAAAACAACTTTGTTATCGTGCTTTTATTGCGATACCAATCTGTTTTATGAAAAGAAGCAGATTTATCTCTAGATCTGAAGAGTCATGTTCACTTATGAACACATCTGTAATGGAAACTGTGTGACGAAGGGTGATAAAATTGACACCCATTTGAAATTGACGTCTTTATGAGTACAATCCCTTCTCCTATCATTGGCTCATTGCATATATCATAAGAGAAGAAAGGGTGGAGTTAGAGGAGGGAGATATTTGTCAATAAGGTGGTCTGATGTGGATCTGCATTGTGTCACTCAGGAGCCAAGGCCGAGTTAGAACAAGCACCCAGAGGCTCAAATTGGTAAGGCTAGATCTATATAAATCGGCCTTGAAAAATATGATATCAGACACAAGACGACGTTAACCCAAGAAGTGCGAACCATGTATTTATATATGATACGTTATTTGTTGTTTATGTTTATTGTTGATGGTGTCTGTGGATGGAGCTGTTGCGGCTGGCCTCGTGCACACCCGCGCAGAACAAAAAGCCATCAATGAACTCAAAAGAAAAGACCAATGAACTCAGTCACCAGATCTTCACATGAGGGACTACTAATAACATCAACCATGCCTCCCTGAGTGTTTCGTACCTTTACCTACATGCACAGGCAGCGATATCTCTTCACACTACCAGTTTTCTCCCCACTCCTGGCCCTACATATATAAGCCAGAAATTTCTCCACAAACATCAGTCAAGAACCGGACGAGGGCATTGAACGCCGAAAATTTCGCGAGCTCAGTCCTTTGTTGTCCTATCTCCATTTTGAGTGTTTTGGAGATATATATATATGTCATGGGAAAAAGAGATGTTAAATCTATCATACACTGATATATATTCTGTAGTCATTTCACCGATCACTTGCCCAAACAGATTTTGAAAATCATTTTGCCCTATCTCCTATGTACAAAAACAGTTGTTAAACACAACTCAACACTTTTTTCAAAATGTGAAAAATGGAGATAGGGCAACAGAGAACTGAGCTCACGATTTGTGTTATAGCAATAAAACCCCACAATAAAGTGCTTTCACAAGAGAATCGTTTCTTTTTCATTTCTTATACAGTATATATATGTGAAAATGCTGCTCAAAATAAATATAAACTCACTGAAAAAGTTTATTTCACTAAAAAAAACAACGATAAAGAGCTTTATACCAGACTTTTTACCCCAAAACATATTTGTTTCGAAGTGTCTAGCCGGACTTAAGTCCAGCTAGCCCTCAGGTCTATTCGGACTTATTGTCATTTCCCCTGTATTAT
>JBCAUA010000021.1:1943397-1953522 GCA_038406235.1 Peronia verruculata | reverse complement strand
ATAGATAGATAGATAGATAGATAGATAGATAGATAGATAGATAGATAGATAGATAGATAGATAGATAGATAGAGAGCTAGATAGATAGATAGATAAGTATTCCATTACTGTAAAGAAAGGGGAAAGACAGCTTTAAAATAAAAAAAAAAGAAAGAAAGAAGATGCCATACAAGGGTGAAATAATTATGACAAAGTCGGAAACAGAAATGACAGAAACTTGTCTTATCCAGTCTCGGAGAGCAGTTGAAAGAGATAGCAACTTGAGATGAGGATCTGCTGAGCGAGCACTGACAAGATTTTATGACCGAGAGGGTTTTTGAAAGGTTTAACGACTTAACGTTCAGATATTTGATACTGCAAGCCGAGAAATGGAAGCACAGATAGAGAGCGAGAGAGAGAGAGAGAGAGAGAGAGAGAGAGAGAGAGAAAGAGAGAGAGAAAGAGAGAAAGAGAGAGAGAGAGAGAGATAGACAGAGAGAGACACAGACAGAGACAGTAGTACAGAAAGAATGAGGAAGATACTGAAGCCATACAATGGGGATGATAGATTAACACAATCTCTGTCTCAGATCAATCAGTGCAATATCATGGACTAAGAATGCAGATTGTGAGATATTTCTGTCAAGCCTGCTTTCCCATAACAAACACATTTAGACTGGACAATTCATTAACAAACTAAAGTCAAGACAAATTTGCACAACTCATATGTTTTTTTTTTTTTAAATCATGAATATTAAATCATTACTATGCAATCCCCACAAACCTGTGGGACAGAGTGTCATTCATCTAAGCCAAGCACTTGTCAAAGTCATCACAAACCACGAAAATGCAAATAAAATCAACAAACTGAAAACAACACTGGACTACACAAACAAACACAAAAAGTTGTTGGATGCTGCACTGACTGGTCATCGATTGTATAACAAAATAAAACAACAACAACAACAACAGAAAAAAATGACACACACACATAATTAAAAAAAAACAACAAAAACAAGTGCAACAAAAACAAAAGTTAATGAAATTAACAGAAAATGACAAAATTAAAGAACTTCAGAATTTTCAAACACTTAACAAAAGAAAAGCAGGATGTCATTCTGCCAACTCCTCTGATGGTTATGTTAATGAAGCATTGCCAACTGTCAATAACACAAAAAGAACTAACTAGAATGCTCAAACATCTGACTGGATCAATCAGTCAACAAACACATCAAAATCAACAAACTGTCAGCCCATTCATCAAAGACAGCCTAGCAAAGACCATCAGTGGTTATGGGTTATCGGACGAGACAGGACAAGACAAGACAAGACCTGATGCTGAGAAAGATCTGAAGAGTATAGATAGACTGATAGATAGATAAAGAAAGAAAGAGAGGGAGAGAAAGAGAGAGATGGCGCTGCACAACGCATGATGCAATTACCTAGAAATCACTGTCCCAAAATGCTGAGGATAAAATGGTTGGCACATTGAAGATAATTAAGGATGAAAGGGATAGAACTGGGAACTCTTTCAAGCAACAGTGATATGTAATGTCTTCTTTCATTTCATCACAATTCAGAGATTGATTGATTTACATGTGTAGTTTCCCTTTATCTTACTGTTATCTAGGCTTGACTGCTGTTGCAATTTATTCAAAATCTACAAAACAATTCTATTTTGAATTTTAGCGACTTCTAGTCAGATTATACTCCTCCATAATTTCTCAAACAAAATTCACTGTACTGATGGTCGCCTTTGATGAAAAAAATTACAGGTATGATGTTTTGCATGCAGGATTTAACCGATATAATATAAATGAAAAAATACGTGAGTTCCATGATCAATGTGAACGGATGTGTGGGGGCGGATGGCACATCTGCCTGAACACAGCAGTGGTGACTAATATCAAAACAAAGTTATTTCAAAGTAAGGAAAACGAGGGACGGATCTACATCATGTCTACTAACCAAACCTTCACTCAATGGATCACACAGAAATCACCCTAAGATGCAGATGATAGTTTTTCCAATAATTTATAAGATTCTTTGTTAAAACATCTCTGGTATAAACCAATCTCTACAAAGTCAAATACTGTTGATCAGGAGCTAATTAGGAGCTATGGGCCAAAGGATATAAAATAATAAAGTGAATTTATAGGAGCAATAAGGTAACAATTTCTGCATGGGTTCTGGGAATGGGTTGAAGTAAAATCACCATGTCAAAATGGAGGTGCTTAAATATGGGTGCAGTGTCCACAAGGTGGGTTTTCAGGAAGTCACAATCTTTAAATCAAACAGGACAAATGTTAGCACGTCAAATCCTTGGTGTCCACTCATGGCCAGTTAACTCTAACACTGTCACACGTATTTTGGTACTCGCAGGTAAAAAAAAAACAACGGTAGTGTCAACACTGGGAGCATTAGTTTGGCCTCGGCAAAACGGTTTTTAAGTTTGGTTGTCACAATAAATCCTCTAAAACTGCACAAAGTCTCACCGCTCATTTTAACAAAGGTTTACATCATCATGTCTGTGAACATATCATAGAGTGTCCACAGAAAAGCGATCGTGAGGAAATTGAATGAGAGCGATAGCTGAAACGAGAGCATGAACACACTAAAGCCAAGACAGATGGGTCTGGTATCACCTTTATCGTGACATTATATGAGTGAGTCTTCAAGAATAATTTTTACTAGACACTGAATTTCTTTGTTTTTTCTCCTTGAAATGAGATGTGACACGATGAAATCAGGCTCTCGTCAAATTTTGAGCAAATGGATATTGGTACCAGTGTTAAACTTATTCATTTACCTTTACCTGAGGAAAAAAAAAAATGTTTGGTCTATCATAAACAGAAGTTGACCTACTGGCAATTAAAGATGATGGGGTGACATGTTGCCGCAGCTGAATATAGTGAGAAAATGGCTGATCATTTTTTGTAAATCCTTTTTAATCGTTATTAGCCCATGCCACTAAATTACAATTCTTGGGCTTTCACTTAATCTTTTTCAACAGATTTAACTCTGGAATGCATTTTTACATTAATATAGAAGGGTTCAGTGAAAAAAAAAAAAAATGCCATAAAAATTCATTAACTGTTGATAAACAAGTGATTTCTCCATTCACCTCAGTTTGACGAGCGCCTGATTTCATTGTGTCGCCTCTCAAAAAATGCTAAAACATTGCAGAGCATTTTATCGCAGAAGTCCTTGTGTAACAAGTTATTAATTAACAAGACTGATCAACTTTTAACATTGGAGGATGCTTGGCGCTTATCTCAGCTCTCCATTCCTTGCAGTAGCTACAGCCATGATAATGCCACGATCACAAGTTGTCTAAACCTGCATCCTCTTTGATGATGAAATAGTAAATCTGTGACTCACCCTAGAGCTAATCAATTTCAGGAAATGAATGAATCATTTTATTCCTCATTGATGTTTACCTCAAATAGCAATCTACTTTTCTATGACTCCTTATTTGTTTAGGATAAAGGGCACTTTGATGCAATGTCTTGATCTAGCTATCGCCAGATATAGATTATAGGATAAATTATCAAAGAAGAATAGTCTTTCTAAAATGGGTTATTCATATGCATTAATTAATACAGATATTTAGCAGAATTAATTGTCCACTCCACTGTAGTAAATCAATTTTTTAATGAGCTCAATGAAGGACACTGGATGTGATCACCTCTCTGTGCTACACACAACACTTGTGCCACTTCAAGATCTCCTGAATACCAACCACCAGTGATGCTAACTTACATGGGATGATAAAAACACTACACTATACTCTCACACTGTCTGAAAAAACTAGTCAAATCTGAACCAAACAAAAGTCTCTTTTGTCATGAAAATGACTTGAGATTTGACATTTGCGTACACACAAACTGGGAAATAAAACAATACTAGAACCTTTCTGTGGAAGAGACAGCAAGTTAAGTACCTGGATAACGATGAATAGACATCAGAAAATAGCAGACTGGTATACATGTAAATACTTACATGATTTCCGATGGCTGCGTGACCTCTTGCGATCTCTCTTAGGGCCAGAGTTGGCTGCTGTAGCTGTGCGGACACAAGCCTCTAGGATCTCATCGTCCCCTGTGTCATACATGTCGGAATCTGTGGTCATCCCACCCTTGGAGCCCATGGACCGAGCATCTGAGGAACAGTTTGAAGTGAAGGATAGGAGACTGCGGGCTTAACCCTCCACGATCGTAATGGGGGTAAAATTTTGCCTACTGCATAATTCTGAACCGAGATTTGACCCACTACACAATGGTCATTATAAATACTTGCAACTGAATAAATACTTCAATATACCCACATAATTATTCTTTACGCAGTCTGATTGACTGCTCAGGGTCTTTCAGAAACTCAAGATGCTATGAAATTTAATGTAAATTTTTCATATATGAAGATTAAAATTCCATTCTTTTTGTTCATTTCCTCAATGGTCAAACATGTCCTTTATATGAATTGATACCAGATCAGAACAGGACAAAAATATAATGAACCAATGGGCTAGAGCTAGAAAGCTGTCTACAAGCAATAACTTCTATGGTACAAACTCTTTGTTACTACCATAAATTCAGTTTCAAATGGTTATTCAACTAAATTCATGGTAATAACATCAAAATCAAAGAACAACCAAAAGAAGACTAATCTATAAAGCCTTTAGCTGCGACTAAAATCTAATCATGTCAACTGATAGACCTCTGAATGAGATTCTTGTTTCCAGACCCAGTTAGATGAAAGAGTACCTGACCTACCCAGCTTCCTGCGACTCCTCTGCCCTGGTAAACCTCTTTCATCGGCACTGGTGTAACCGTTCTTCAAAATGGCATGTAAGGCATCATCATTGGCATCCTTGCCCTTGAAATTCTCCGTCTGGGGAGAAAAAGAAAAAAACAAAACAATCAGAACAACATTTAAGCAGTAATATATTCATAAAATATTACACTTTGTCTACTAATTTTCTTAAACACTAAGAAGTGCACCTGGCATACCAGAATCAATGTCAAATGGACAGGAAACAGTCAAAGGACAGAGGAAGACCAGAATTTTCACTGTGGGCAAACTGCCTCTTTTCACAGACATGTTTCACAGCCGACAAATAAGTATAAGGTTGATTTTCCATCAGGCTGAGTTATGACTATTAGATAAAACATATACACTTTCATGTGATGATAAAAGTTTGGAACTAGGTTTAGTGTCAAAAGAGATATTGCAAATGAAAGCCACTGGCTGATACCTCAGCACCAGATAAAACTAGGACAGAAATCAGCAAAAATGAAGAGTTACTACACAGATTTATATATTCTGCTACTAACATTCTGATATATTTGTACTCGGTGCATGACAGCACTATTGTTTTTCATTCACAGATGAATGTTTCCTTTGAATTTCTGCAAATATAAAGACATTGATGTCAAACCACCCTTCATCACATGCAATCCCTGATTTCTCTGAATTCAGCAACTTAAAAATTCATTCACACTTGCCACAAGATATAATGATACCAACAATTTAATACTGATTGTCCTTTTTCATTCCTTGCTTACTATAATCAAGACTTACTCTGTCAGCTAAATCACCCAATAAACACTAAATATATGTCATGCCACCAGCGCAAATGAACTAGGAGTTGTGCCGGACAATGAAGATATATGGCTGTTTTTGATCATTTTTAGCTACTTTCTATGATACTAAATTTTTTGTTTTGTTCTTACAAAATGACAATATAACCTTTTTTAATCTGAAAAAAAAAGAAGCATTTTTATATCATAGTCGAAAATAGTACAAAAACGTTCAACAACGGCTGTGACTGGGACTCACCTGGCGCGACATCCGATTCAATTTGCCCTGGGAGCAAGACATATTTATTCTCCAGAGTGATGTTTTCATTATGTAACATATGATAGAATTAAATGAAAGATTTCGGGGCAAAATGAGACATATCCAAAATCACTGTTTAGAGAAAAATGACAATTTGTTCTGGAGTGGCTAGTAACTTATCTTTAAGGACTAGAATTTTCTGAAGACTTTTGGGAAAGATAAGTTGTGTTTGGTGAAAAGGAAAGTCCTTACCATATAGCACTATCACCATTCCCAGTATTGATGGGTATAACATAACATTTTCAAAGATGACGTTTATCACGTTTTGCCCTGGAACTCTTCAAATGTTTCCCAGATGGCTGTCCACAAGTGGCTCAAAGATGAAATATAACGTACTCGTATAAACGTTGCTACAAAATCCACACTTACATCAACAATCATTTTTCCGCGTGTCTTCTTTCTCTCTCGTTGGTTGGCCTTCTTCTGCAGCATCTGTATGACTTTGTCCCGAGTAGTGCGGTACTCAAGAGCAAACTCACTGACAACCTTACAGAAATGGTTGATCTTCATCTCCCTGGTGTCACTCATGCTGAAGCCCAGGTACAGAAGCATTTTGTTATATCTGGAGAGAACAGAATTGTAGAAAAAAACCATTTAGAATTTTAGAGCTTGTTCATATATGCATGGAGATGCCAGCATAAAAAAATACATATGTAACAATAATATATGAGACATAATACATTGACAACAAGCCTAAGTCAATTTTTGAGCATGTAGAGTTATTCGTATCCCATATGTTATCTTTCTTTGTGTTGATGAAAAAAGCTTTGTTCTATTTTTGAGTAGAAACTGAACTTATGGCATTTAAAGATTAGGGGGTGACTAGTTCCTATAGCTGAATTAAATGAGAAAATGATTGCTAAATTTTGCTAATCCATATTAATCCTCATTTAGGTAATGTCATGAAATTGCTATTTGGATTTTAACTCAGGATATTCCAGCAAATTTAATTCTGAAATAAACATCTTTAAATGGACATAGAAGAGCTTTGTGCAAAAAAAAAAAAAAAAATGCATTAAAAATTCACTCGCTGCTGAGAAAGCATGGTTTTTCTGTTTGATTCGTTCGATGAGCGCCATTTCATTGAGTTTCCATCTCATATGCATGTTCATCTCATTCAGTATGCCACTTGTAATTCTGCGTTTACACTCATGGATGCTAGGTCTTCTTCACCACTGTATACTTCTAAAAAGGGGTTTTAACATGTCTGATTTCTGTGGTGTATTTGTAGCTGATCAAATCATTCATGTAATTCACAAGCCTATATCAAGTAGTATTAGTTCATTTCCTCCATTTCATGCATGGAAATTTCTTCACCATTGGTTAAATATACATAAGTGAAATCTTCTAGTAATCAGCAACTTAACACTTCAAATTCATGAATTAATGAGACATTTCTGAAAAATCTGAACAATTACTTATTCTTTTTTTATATTTAATTTTCATACTTTCTCTCTTTTTCACATAGTGACTTTTTCGAATTGGATGGATGGCATCACTCACTAAAAAAGGAAACAGTCATACCTGTTGACAATCCTTCTATATATAATATGCAAAATCATGATTCTCTCTGCTGCATCCGCCAAAAATAATGACATTCTGAAATGATTGAAAAAAAAACAAACAAAATTATCAGACTGATATAAGATGTGTTCGAACATAAACAAGGTTCTAGTGAGATCTGATGAAAAAAATACAGAAAAATGTTTTTCTCAATGGATCATATTTCTCATTTCTGATTTTCTCAATTCAAGATCAATGCCTTATTAACACAACAAACAAACAAGAGAAAATATAGCTATACCATATTTTCAAACTCCTTTGCTATGAACTAATACAATCTTCAATTCTAGATACAGCACTCTGGCCAAATTTGTAATGTTCCCCATTTCCTTGCATAATAATTCTTTCGATTTCCCACTGCATTCTCAAGATGACGTACTTTCCCTTGAGGTCTGTGGAGCTGCCGTCGTGTTTGACAATGGCCCTCAAGTGATCCCATGATGCCTTACAGTCATATTCCATCTTGTCAAGCTTGTGGGCAAGTTCGTCCCAGTCAACCTGGTGAATGGAACAGCAAAGTTCTTATGACCACACTGGCTGATGACAAGCTTAGGATTCTACTTGGCACATGAATATGGCAGTATCAGTGATCAGCTCTTTCAACCAATTAAGTTGTAATCTATATGTGACAGAATTAAAGTTGCTGAAATGAGGAGTGAAAAACTTTGTATGGATGAAATTGAAAATTTCGTTACTTAAATCCCTATCATTAAATGCAAAGAATATTTGACACTGAATAAGTGCAGGCCAGAATTAAGCAAAAATATGCTGTAAGTTCTTAAAACAAGAAAGCTGAATTACAAACTATAAACACACATTATGATGATCAATTTTGAAACTCCTTGAAGATATTCTGTGGATACAGAATGATGATATGGTTCTCCTATGTATATAGTATGATACTATGGTTCTCCTGTAAATATAGCAGAATGCTATGGCACTCCTGTAGATATAGCAGAATGCTATTCTTTCTTTTCATATTCATGTGATCAAACAGGCCCCCTGGCTTACCCGTGAACATCTGGTGATGGGCCCAATCTCTGAGTACAGGTCTGAGGAGTCGGGGAACTGCTCTATGATCAGAGTGCACAGATGGTGTAAGAGCGAATGTTTGTGGACTGTGTCTTTTATCTCTGGCACTCGCTGCAAAAACTCCACACTGAAAGCATAAACCTGCACAGCACAAAAGTACAGCGATGAAGGTTAAGTCAAACGTAAAAAAAAAAAAAAAACCACAAACTGACACCACATTATGAAACAATATCTTCCAAAAATTCATTATTCATTAGGTAAAAGGCAAAACAATTCACTGTAAATGAATATTAGAAATTATACTGATGTTACTTCCTCTATGAGATGCTTTAACGCTGGTGTAAAACCTGCACCTATAGCAGAACACAGGATTTCAGAAAAAATCAATGGACTTCCCATCAGAAGTAAGCCAGTTGTTTTCCTCCATAAACATTGCTCACTGCTATATTTATTTGGAGGGCATCTTGGTTCGGTAGGTTTTAAATTTATAAAGTACGCCACGCAGTGACGAGTTTTTGCCATAAATTTCCTCTCCAGTGTAACAGCATCAAGCCAAGAAGTGAGGCAAACTTACAGCTGAGGAAAGGCTAAGATCATAGGTCGATGGAACCTACGGGGACACTGGTGAGAACTATTGAACAGATAACTGTGGCATAAGATTCCTAACATATGTTTCTATATGAGAGTAAAAGGACTAAGTTTACCCAGACACTTTGATAAATATTTGAAGGCATTTGCTCACAGGATTTTTGCATCTCATTCATATCTCTGATTTAGTATTTGCAACAGTAAACTCACCACTGCCCCATTGAGGAAGTTGCCTATTGCCAGAACAGCTGACAAGATGCACCGGAAAGTTTTGTTCTTCTGTAGTTCAGCTATTCCTTTCTTGAGATCCATCAATGGCTCTGCCACTTCCTGTAACAGCGGGTCATCACAAATGTCATAGTCCAAGAACATACAAAAAAATATGTATATTAATGTAACAAAACCTGAAAAGGTTTACAATGACAGTAATGATTTTTATGTTTCTACAAGAGCATAGTGTTGACGGAAAGAACACTTTACTCGACATAAAAAAAAAAAATATAACAGAGAAAAGTCTACTTCTTATACCAGTTGTGCTCAGTCGTTCCACTTGCTTATCCCTTTTTATGGTATAAAGGTCAGCCACTGAAATTAAAAGAAATGCCACTTTCCAGTTTGCCAAAGTTCATTCTGACCGTCTTGTTCCAGATTGTGTGACATATTCTTTGGTCTCTCTCACAGACCATTCTCAGGAGATGACAGCTTATGGCAGGAAAAGATAACACAAGAAAAGAAATGGGGGGGGGGGGGAACAACACACTAGTTTTGCAAAAGGCAGAGTGAATGTCCTGCCAAGATCCAACTGCTAACAAATGACAATGATAGTTGGAAACTTGTAAGACAGGCAAATATTCTGAGACCCTGGATTGTTATCAGAACAGTTCCTAAAGCAATATGACAATAAATTAAACTTGTAGTTTAATCTGAATAATCCCCTGATGGTAAAACAGACCTGTCTCTTTTATCAATTCAAATGGTTCTATAAGAAATGTGTGGCGCGCTAGGAAAACCGATCACTTCTCGCGCTGGTCATTTTAGCAGGGGGCCGTCTCTAAGATAAAATAT
>JBCAUA010000021.1:1824674-1842975 GCA_038406235.1 Peronia verruculata | reverse complement strand
GAAGGTAATGAAGTACGATTAAATCGTGCACGACTGACGTTATAATTTACAAACCAATTTACATGGCAAGGGACGGGCTGGAAACCAGAACCCAATTGCGATATAATCATAATAGGCTTTGATGTAATATGTAAGGCCAGTGTTTGTAGTATTTTGCTACGGTCTTCTATTATTATTATTATTGTTATTATTATTATTATTATTATTATTACTTTTATCATTATTTTTTATTTTTTTTTGGGGGGGGGGGGAAGGACAATTGTTGCTGCTGTTCTGTAGCATGTGAATTTATCTTTCGTTCAATTTATTGTTCTCTAAAAAAAAAAAAAAAAGTTGGGCTGATTCCAATTGCAAAGATAAGGATTAAATCTATCCATTTTTTATGTCTCCCGGTGGGCTGATGTTTAGGTGGTATAATTTAAAAAAAAAAAAAAAGAAATTTATGGGTTTTTTGTTGTTGTTGTTGTTGTTGTTTTTCACATACTTAATGCTTAATGAAAATTGGTTGGGGAAAACCAGACGAATCATGGCGTCTTTGGCGATACAAGATTAAAGACTTTTTTTTTTTTTCCTGCTTCTTCTTCTTTACGAACTCTGCCGCTTTGTGTGAAGACATCAAAATCACTTCTCGATTGGCCGGCCACAGCTGACGAGGGCTTGAGAGGAACGGCTTGAGTGAGGGATAATATTTTCCTTCACGGTATTCTCTAGAGATACACAAATATTTGTCCAGCAGTGCGTTGTCAAGTCCGCGCGGGATCAGCGCAGAGGGTTAGTCTAACATATAACCCTTACCACGGACCATTACCTCCATGTACTGCCGGGGTAGCTCAGCTCACAGTTAGGACTGTATCAAGGACTTCAGACTGAGGGTAGTGAAAGAAAAAACAATCCACTAGAGACTCTCATCCTTCTACTTCAAAGAGAAACACACACACACTGTTTATTCTTCTCTTGCTTCTTTTCTTTATAAGAGTTTTCTTTTCTCTTCTCTCTATCTCTCTTTCTTTCTAACTCTCTTCTCAACCACTTTGCATCAAGTAAACTTTGCATAACTGACGAATTTCTGTATATGAAAGGGCCATACCCTTTTGGCAGCATAAAATGAAAGGAAAGAGAAAAAAACCCTGGGTGCCTTATTGCGTTAACCCAGCCTGTGTTTAGTGTGAAAACATGGCGGCGGGGGCCCGGCTCAAGCCGGCCTACCGTCTCCAGTAAAAACAGATTGAGGGCTCTGATTTAAGCGTGGACATTTCACTGGGATAGAGACGATCATTTCCTACCAGACTTTTCCATGTTGTGCATGCTTCTGTCTAGTGCAGGCATCATTGTGTGAAGTGCGGCCTCGATGCGTTGCACAAGTTTCTGAAGAGCACGCCAGAATGTAGGTCAACGTCTTTGGCGCCATATCGTGCTGGTGATGTTCCTACTTTATGTTGGCTGTTATGGATCGCAGCTGCAGGGATGTGGAGCTTTGACTGTACATACGGGCTCGATTATTACATGGAATTTTATTGTGATGAGAACCACGGCATCCAGGACTAATTAAGGTAAGTCAGTTCCATTATTTTTCACGTCTTCTATCCCACTGGCCAGAAAGATCAACCATCTAGTTCCATTCATTCACTTGGACATCACTTGTTTTCTCTCACCCATGGAGACAACCTGGCACTATTTCATTAAGATTCACATTTCAATGGGATAAGCAATTTGTCAGTATTATATAAAGCCCGCGGTACATTATTTTTGCTACATCTTAGTCGGACGCTCATTCTATGGATTTCTCAGTCAAGGTCACTGTGGTTGTAATTCCTTCTCCTTCTCCTGTTTTCCCCCTTATTTCTGATGCTGGAACACAGGAGAGAAAAACTGCATTTCTACACAAGGTTAGACGCTTTTTACAAACCGAAACTCAACATAGTTTGCGTTACCATCATTACTTATCATTTCTGTCACAACACAACCACAATGGCTAACATTGCATATAGAATTGCTGTTATTGAAGTTTAACTAAAACACTATGCCTCAAGTGGCATGGAAAAAAAGGTACAAGGATGAGAGTGCACTTTTTCGTCTAACAATGTTTTTTGTACATTTCATTTCTCCGACAAGAAAATAATGAGAGATATTTGACTTCAATCAGAATGTATCCAGACAACAGCTTTTAGCACAGTTATTGCTTTTGAACATATTTGTTTAACATTATCCTTACCGTTATCTAAGAAAAAAAAAAAACATATTGACTTTTAGAATTTCACACTCTAAGCATTTTCTTACTTAAAATGATTATGTAATTAACTGCTTCCTAGAACTCAAGGAGCACTTCTTGATTGAGATGTTTTTTCTCCTCGTGCACCCAGCAGCATTTTATCCTAACTAGTATTTTTCGTCTCAAGGAATTATCTCAATGGGGTTATGAATGCCCAGAGTTTTAAGCATCTTGGCTGATCAATTAGGACACTCTCTCCAATTAGTCAGTTATATTATTTACCCAACTTGAGTACATTTGCTTCCCTAAATATTTTTTTTTTTTTTTTACCGAAGAACAGAGCCTAAATCTACAAATTCTGTAAATTAGATTTTAATACTGTATGAAGTTTTTCATCTAAGCCGTAGAACAGTGTTATGTACATTGTTATGATACGAGCCAGTTTAATAAGAAAAAACAAATGCTCCATAATTTATCAACCGCGAGAGGGACATTTTGGAACGAGAATCAATGGCAGATACAAGATATATAGAACAGACAGGGGTCACTGAAAGACACAGGATCTATTGTGGGGCTCGGGTCAGTGAAACAAGTTAGCAGAGAACACCATGAGATATCTGCCAATAACATAATGCTGGGGAAGGTGTGTGATATGAATCTATGACATATGGAAGGGGAACGTGTGTGATATGAATCAGTAACATATGCAGGGAAAAGTGCATGATATGAGACAATAAGATAATTAATGCAAGGGAAAGTGTGTGATATGAATCAGCGATATATGGATGTCGAAAGTGAGTGATATGAAACTGTGTGATATATGTCAATGACAAATGTGTAATTATTATAAGCCAGTAACATGCAAGAGCAAATGCGTGATGTGTCAGTGACTCATGCAGAGGAAAGTGTGTGACATGAGACAGTGACATGTATGAGTTACGTTCTATATACGGCTTTCAACCTCCTGATGGAGGTTATCTCATGTGACATGCATGGAACATTAAATTTATGTGATATGAGTCAACAACATATGCAGGGGGGAAATGTATGATACAAGTATTGCCTTATCTCTTTTCTCTGAGTCTGAAGTTCCAGAATGTCAATATCTGACCAAGGGCATGAACCATCCTATAATACCTTCCATCTGCGGGAGTTTGTCGAGAGTGCATGTGTGAGTGCCAGTCCACATAGTAAACGGCGGTGGGGAGGAATGCCCTTCTCTTCCCGCCACTTTCCCATGAAGTCAAGACATTTTTTTTTTCTTCTTCTTCTCCTTCTTCTTCTTCTTCTTTTTCTTTTACATATATACACACATACACACACACATATATATATACATATTTATATATAAGTTGGAATTGGTTCAGTCTCTGAAGGACCTTTGGATGGGCAAAAGAAGGATGGGCCTCAGACTTGGGAGTATTGACCGGCAAAAATCAGCAGTGTACCACGTAAATTAATATCGTCATTTTACAATATCCGGATAAGCACACTTATAAGCTGCATATGAGAGCAATATTTCCTTATTCAGAGATGAATGTTGTTACAATTTCGGCAATATAGAGACATTGATATCAGATCATCTTCATCACATCTCCCTGTTAGAGTCCAGCCTCTTATGACTCATTCTGAGTGACCGAGAGATAATTTAGTTGTTTATTTACTTTTTGTTATTTTACCTTTTGTAGTTTGAGTTCATGTTTGGCATGGTGTTGTAATTCCATCTTGTTTATGGATGTGTCTGTGTATCTTTCTTTACAAATATGTGTTATGAAATTTAAAAAAAGAGAGAAAAAATAATACACAATCTTGATTATATTTATCATGATTAAATAAGCCTTTGCCTTGCTCCATAATTAGTTTTCAGGATTTGATGAATTGCGGGTAAATTCAAACCATATGCTTCATAGCGCATTCGATACTATGCACTGTTAAAATTGTGAATTTAAAGTTATTTGCTATGAACTTACCACTAATTTACCGTATTATTTACGGTAAGATTTTTCGCTGTAATTTTAGGGCACACGTTTTTTTTTTTTTTTGGTTACCAAATTTTTGTCAAATTTTAATATCATAGCCTAATAAGCCATTTTATGGTGAGACAACTTTCTGCTGCAATTTTCAAGCATACCTGAGAACGTTTAACGGTGTGGAGCAGTGAAATCTGTCAGTCAAAGCACTTGCCTTGTAATCCACAGATTGAAATATTAGAAAATTGAGCATCCTGAATTTGTAAGTTGTCAATCAATTTTCTAAGACAAAGAAGATATGTCCATCGTTCATTATTGTTAGGGGCTGAACGTTCCAGAACGAAAAACAAAGTGTTGCATTTAATTAGCAGTGGAAATATGAACTTTGTAACTGTTCATGTCAATCAACAGAGCACATGTGCAGGGCCCTTAGAAAGGTGAGTATTGTGCTGGTAAATATTGAAAAATATTGCACACATATAATTATTTCATCAGTCAACGTTCGAAAGCCTTGAGCATTTCTGATCAGATCTACGTATCTACCTAAGTCCGCTCTTGCTCACAACATTTTGACATAATGAACATGCCGGGAGCTAAGTCGGTCGTCGGATGGAAATTCAGAAGGTACTTAGTTTCTTTTTCTTTGATACATCAGTGTTGAATTCCCTGCTGCCCTTAGGCTTGTTATAAATCTAGCTTTTCTTTCAACACTCCAGAGAAACAAAAGAATTAAATTAATAAATAACACATTCAAACTTCACTGTCATGAATATCAAAATATAGAAGATGAAATTTAAAAAATACCAATAAAAGTGCTAATAATAATAATAATGATGATGATAACTTGTCAATAAATTTGAATCTGGTCACTTTGTGTGATTCTCATTTCCACCTTCATTTTAGTTCATTAATTAAATGACAGACAGAGCAAAAGACTTTGAAGCCCTCGAGACGAACAGTGAGTACCGGTAAGCCATAATTTTATATATTTTGAGCCAAGATCGAGGAAGTCCCAAATGGGAAAAAGAACAGCAATAATAATAAAAAGATATTATGTAAGAGATTAACCAATAAGGATGTAAGCATCCAAACATCAGTTAATGTAAAGCTGAAATAGTTAGAACAGCATATGGATTCAGAAACAAAACCTTTCTCTTTTCGAGATATTTAAGCTCTTTCAAAATGAACGTGACCACTCTTTATTCCAAGCTATATGTCTTAACTGATCATCTGCTAACGTCGTTCAAAGTCAGCAATTACTCGGGCCTAAGGCTTATTCTGGCCAGCTGTGTAAACATCTTCTGTCAGACAGATGTGCTGTGCTGCTAGAAACTATTGGTCAGGTTACAACAAGACAATAACAGCTAAAAGAACATGGTGAAGTAAACAATTCAAAATGTGTAATGAATTATTAATCAGCAGATTGCGAAGCAAACTTGAATTGTTCGGAAAGATCAAATCGGCAATGAGAATGTTTCTTGCTCCGTGCCGGACCAGGTTCTGTTTGAGTTTGGATATCAGAAACTTATTGGATCTACAACAAATTTACAACACATACACACACATGAACACACACACGTACAAAAGAGAAAACAGCTCATCGAATTCCAAAGCTTAATTCGTAGTTATACAGAAAAAAAAAGAAAATCTGAAATGTTATTAAATTTCAATGTTTGTTTTCCTTAAACCTTTCAATCCTAAGAGATAGGACTATCTCGGCTTTTTAGAAGGTGTCAATTTTTGCTGAGAAATTGTGTGGGTAGAAATTTGGAATTTGGAAATTTTGCCCAGACAACGGCACTCAGCCTACACTTCCATCGATTTTAAACTGCCAAGGGTTCTTTAACGTGCATAACGTACACACGGGACCTCTGAAATATATTCGCCCTTATCCCAAAAGGCTAGACGTCGGGATTCACTGCCCATAGGAAATCAGGGCACCGTTGAGTCTGGAAAAAATGCGGGTTTTCGATCTTTGTGTCCTTCCATCCCCCGATGTAGAAACCGCGAGTCGATCCCGGCCTGTTTTCTCCATTGGCAGACGCCATACCACAGAGCCACTGCGTCCCCCATTAAATTTCAATAAATTCTTTCTCATGCTTTTATACTCGCCAATGATCCCCGCCCGGGAGCAAATTAGCTTCTTCCTCACTGCTGTTGACTGGAAATTTTACCCACAGATTGCGAAATGAAATAATAAGGTGAGGCCGAGTAATTATGAATTTTAGATATTATTATGATTTAAAACCAGCCCTTGTTTTTGTTTCCTATCTGTGGAGTGTCCTATTGGTCAATCATGATAGCAGGACGTGATGAGTTTCCTGTTCCCAATAGTGGACCAGTGAGTAACAACAGGCATGTTGAATATCCAGGACAACGACGTTGCCGCATTGTCAATTACTTCACCATTTCAACAAGAAGGGAGACTTTAGCTTGTCTCAGATTTCCTGGTTGTTTTAGTGTTGGACAAACCGACAGAGACTAATTGATATATTATGCATATATATATAGTAAGTAAAATAATAAGTAAATAAATAAAAAAGATAAAATAAAATAAAAATCTTAGGAATAGGAAATAGGTAGAAATATAGCTTGCCATGTTTAGATATACCGGTATATCAGGATCCGGAGTGATGGCTGGCAGGCAAAAGCTCGATTAATTTTGTCATTGAGAGATTAGTGCTCGGATTTACTACTTTATTGTTGCAAGCGCAATATGAAATATGTGTGAGCTTACGGCTTTTGCTGCCTTCCTGTCTGAGCTGCCAAAGAGATTTGTCAGTTTGCCTGTTATATTTTTAAACTTCTTTCAGTCCTAAACTCTGCTGCCAAAATATATTCTCCTTCGGTCCTCTATTTTTGCCTGAGAATTTATCTACTTCTTTTTTTTTTTTAAAATATCTTTTGGCCATGTGGTCTTTCGTATAGGATGTTCCTGTCATTCCGATAAGCCTGGCTGTCAATGGCTCACTAACTACTCGTATTCATGAGAACATGTCGCGAGCTCAGTTCTGTTGTCCTATCTCCATTTTTCGACTATTTTGAGATATATATTTCATACGACAGAGGGATAGTAAATCTACCATATTATGTAATTTTTTCACCGATCACTTGCCCAAACAGGTAGATTCTGAAAATCATTTTTTCCCCTAATATGTGCAAAACAAACAAACAAAAAAAAAAAAAAGTTACAATGCATTAAACATCCTTTTTTTTTTTTTTCAAAATGCGAACAAAGGAGATAGGACAACAGAGAAGTGAGCTCACTATGACAATGTGTTGACTTATTTGTTCCTAAATGCTTACACTCGTGAATATTGTGCCATTGTCTTTTGACTCCTAGTTACTGACCTATTCATGCGTTTTCTTAGCTAATGTCTGAAGATGCTATGTGACATTCCTGTTCACACTAACTTCATGTCAGTGCTCATCAACATCAGATCCTCCCTTGCTTTCACATTGTACAATTAGGTATTTTTTTCAAAATCACATGACCTAGTGAACATCGCTCACATGTGGCTTTGTTTACTTGCTCTTTGCATGGCAGACAAATCTGGACGAATGATGAGCTCTCAAACTTGTCACATCATATAAACAAAGCCACCTGTGAGCGATGTTTCCTTGGTCATGTGATTTTGAAAAAAATACCTAATTGGGTTAAAAACGTCATGGGTTGTCCGTAATCTCCCAAAACAGTACCACCTTTTTGAAATGGCGAAATAAACGATCTATATTTTACAGAAAACAGGGCTTGCTTAAGACAAATCATGCTGATGAGGTTCAAGAGAAGGGTGGCAGTCGGAGGGATAATGTTTGCTCCAGCAAGATAGCCAGGATCAACTTACAACAACAGATGCTCTCAGCCGGGACATCATTTTTTTCTATCTTCTTAATTAATTGTTCGTCATTTGTCAACTGTAGCGCCTGGGACAAATAGAAAAACATTGGGTATTGTGTGCTAGGGAGCGCCTCAGCTACTGTCTGTAAACGAAACACATAATATGCACACTAATACACACAGGCGCGCGCACATACACACACACATAGGCTATATACACATTCATACACACCAGCTGCAATGTTATATAACAACCATCCATCATGTTCTCAGATTCATTTAACCTTTCTGCAAGATACCTCCCTCCCCCTCCCTTCGAAAAGGTTAATCAGTATTCAGTGTGTCGTTAGGCCGGGGCCACAGTGCATCTGCGTCTGTGTCTAACTCTCGCACTGCAGCCGCATAATGTTATAGGTCAAATTCATTTCATTGCCGTGGGCTGTAGTGCATCTGGGTCTGACCACAATACCAGCTGACGTTTTCTGCTATACCCACCCGCGCTATTTTGCGTCTTGCAAGCTCGAAACATGACTACATGCGGCTGCAGTGCGAGAGTTAGACACACTCACAGATGCACTGTGGCTACGGCCTAACTGTTATATTTCCGATCACATCTTTCTCTAGCTGATTTATTGGTGTTCTTTCACATCATAGTCTAACAGTGAAACCCTGTAACAAATGACCATCTTTTTCTGATACAGGATAACTATGTCAGATTCTTAGTATCACTTACTGGCTATACAGAGGCGTAAATATAGTGCAGGAATTAATAGCCAGTACGTACGACAGCAGCGGCAAAAATATAGACAGACAGCCTCAGTCACACACAGATAGACAAACTGACAGATGGACAGACAAAGAGACATACAGACAGGAAGACAGACATACAGACGGACTAGAGAGACAGGCGGTAGGATGGATGGATGGATGGATGGATGGATGGATGGATGGATGGATGGATCGATCGACCGACGGATGGGTGGATAGATGGATGTATGGATGGATGTATGGATGGATGGATGGATGGATGGATGGATGGATCGATCGACCGACGGATGGGTGGATGGATGGATGGATGGATGGATGGATGGATGGATGGATGGATGGATGGATCGATCGACCGACGGATGGGTGGATTGATGGATGGAAGGATGGATGGATGGAGGAAGGAATGAACAGACGAGTAGAGACAGATCGGATAGACAGAAAAGGGTTGTAATACAACATGCCAATGTTGATATACAATATGTAGTTAAAACCAGGATCAGTAGGCCCTGACTAAAGACGTGCTGAAGCCACTACCTGTTCTAAAGTTAAGGTTGGCAAACCCCATATAGACAGGATGCACCCAACGCTACATTCAGCCATTTCAAAAAATTATTATCAAAAATAATAAAAGAGGCTCTTTGTATTTCGAACAATAGCCTGATCACGGGCGACTGATTTTGTTTCATGAACGAAGAATGTGTGTTTTACATATGCGCCAAATTTTAAAGCATTAGAAAAAAAAAAAAAAAATTGAACAGTTAGCCAACAAAACAAACAGGAAAATGCGGTGAGGCTTGGTATTTAACTTTATTGGGGACATTATTAATTGTTTGAAATTTCTGAATAACAGCGGCCTAATAGCGGCCTGCGGCACTGACTCAGCGATGGGCAACGGTATGCTTGAAATGACAGAGAGAACATCGACACTTCTCATAGATTCAGGCACACACTGGCGGGACCTGCAGTGTTATATAAGTTCCTTTGACGTCACCCCCTCTTCATCACAACTTTGGGTCATATTCGACTAAGCAAAAAGCTGGAAATCTCCCGAGGATTGTTTGTACCCCTCGCTAAAAATAGAACACTCACTGATATTTGTAATCGCCCTACCACGAGATCTGAAAACAGTTATCATCCATTCACGTGCATTTTTTTTTTTGTTTGTTTTTTAAATGTGTTTTTTTTTTTTTTTGTATGTCAATGTTAGTAACAATTTGGAATGCCCCCCCCCCCTCCTACTAAAATTAGACGGGGATTTCCACCCGTTCGCTTGGTCGGAACAAATCTAAAACCATCCTGGAACATCCTGTGTGTATGTGTGATATGCAAGTGAATTTATGAGTAACAATATATTTAACATTATGCATAATTTTTACGATTTGTGATGATTTTGAACCAGCTCGTCTTACATTGTATAAAAAAAAAATAAAAAAATATACCTTTGTGGAAAAATAAAAATTATCTTATCTTATCTTATGTCATCTTATCTTATTTTTCTCAACTAGATATACATGAACTGCCTTCGAGAGGGACAGACGAGTAAGCCTGGCCGCCGCCAGGGAATGAAGACACCAGACTCGGTACACGACATTCTCATCTCTGCGACATTTGTGGACCTGTCTGTATGTCCACATATGGGTTCCCATTGCTGAACGTCACACAGTTGCCTTCATGGTCACCTCCGACGACAACTCACTAATTGGATTTAATGTACCTTTCAAATTCCTCCAAAACAGGATTATCTCTGGGTAACATATGTGTCCAGTTTTGGTGACAGGAATTTTGTTAGATGTAGAAATTTGGAATTTGGGAATTTTCCGGGACAGCCTCGTCTCAATTGACTCTCTCTGATGTTTGATTGTCAATAGTTCATATCAAGCGCGTAACGTATAAACCTCCCAAATATACTCGCCATTATCCATGAGGGCTAGAAGTCGGGTTTTCATATATAAAAAGCCTGGGAACCGTTGAGTCGCAAAAAGTAATAATTATAATCGTAATAAATGAATAAATAAAACACGAAAAAGCACGCAGCTTCTAAATCTTTTCCAACTCCGACAGGATTCTCACCAGTGACGTTTTCACCCACAGACAGCTGCCTAACCCCTCGGCCACCAGAAATCAACTATCTCTCCAGCTATCAAAATATAACTTTCCCCAATATTCGAAGACAGTGTAGAGCACCGCCTATTTCTAAAAAATGCACTTTTATCCCTTATTTATGAAGAGAGTTCAATCTCGATTTTTCTCAAACAGAAACTTTCAAGATTAAATTCCTTTGCTAATGCACACCAGATACAGAGTGTGCCTTTTAGTTCATCTGCCGCTCTTAAAGGCTCTGTAAAATGTCTTCATTGTTTCCAAACCAGTGACCCGCAAATGGTAGTTAAAAGCCAGATAGATCTCCCAAAATGTATTACCCCAATTTTCAACAGTTTAAACTGCGGACGAGGCTCACGGTTAATTGGGGGGGGGGGGATATGACTGTCTCCAATCAAGAAAGGCGATAACAGAGTAAGGCAATAACAAAGTGAAGAAAAGCAATAACGAAGTAACAACAACAACAACAGTATCAAAATCATCGTCATCAACAAGAGGATCAGCACCATCGTCATTGACGACTGTCTACTCGGTAACTGCTCAAATACACCAACATTCATTCATTGGGCATCTTGCAGTCTCGGAAGACTATCGAGTTTCAGTCTGAGCGTTTCTACAGGTACAGCAGCGTCTGGCGTGACCGGCCAGTCTGATGCGGGAGTGGCTTTCTCTGTAGATGAAGTCACAGGTGAAGTCTGACACTGGTCCATCTGTCTGGGCTGCAGCTTTTCTGACCATCCTCTTTGTCTCGTGCTTCTTAGCAAGTGTCTCTTCAAAACTGGAGAGACATTTCTGCAAAGGCTATCTCCAGGCTGACCGTTCGAGGGGTGTAGCTTCACAGTTATTTTGATCGATGTTCACATCTTTTAGGTCCCTTTAGCGTACATCTTTGAATCGCAGCCGTGGTCTGCCAGTGGGAAATTTTCTCTGCACAAGTTCTCCACATTATTACAGGGGGTCTTTAGGGATCCATCCGTCATCCATGCGGACTTCATGACCGAGCCAGCGCATGCGTCTCTGTTTTAGCAGCGTGCACATGCTGGTGCAACCAACTCTTTCCAGGACAATGCTGTTTGGGACCTTGTCTCAACAACAATATGAATGACTGGATATTGATCAAATTAGCCAAATTTTCAAGCTTAATTAGCATTTCGTCAAGGCAATAAGGAAAACATCATCACCATCACCACAAAAACCAATATTATTTTATAAAATAGGGAAAGACTGTCCAACCGGCAACTAACACAACAATTTAGAAAAAAATTTTGAAAAAAGCAAATAACACTTATAAATAACTTCTTGATGTTAAATCACCAAATTTTCGAACCAACTTGGTCCTTCAAAAACCAATATTATTATCATTATCCCCATCATCATCGTCATCATCATCATTTTGTTGGAGCAGATCACAATAGACTATCAATCGTATAAAATTATAATAAAAAGGTCACACAAGGAACATAAAAATTTCCAAATTTTCCAACCCCGTTGGTTCTTCTTCAGCATGAAAAGATACTATCAGCGGATCACCTGGCAGGCAATGTTTGATGGCTGTAGGACCCTGATGAGGATGTGTCAAGGAGGGGGAAGGGGCTGAGGGGGTGGAGGGTATCGCCCTGGGCAAACACTGGACAGCTACCTCCTGGGTCAACGTATCACACACTACATACACTGGTACACCGACCCCCCCCCCCCCCTTCTAACATAGACTAGCTCCATAGGTCCCAGGAAGTACAAGAAAATGCCGCCAAATTTGGATCTTTCTGGCCTGTTTTGAACTTGATCGCCAAGGCATTGACACAATTTGTAACAGCAAAGGAAGAAGATGGATAGCTGAAATGTGTTTCTGAAATATGTTTTCAGAATTTACAAAAAGATCACATGTATAGTGAACTGCATTCGCTTAAAATGCCAGGTAAGCTTTGAGCTTCAGTTTTCTAATGTAAAATATCACAGAAAGTCTACGGTCGCCAGTTTTGACAATGGTCTCGCATTCCTCTCCACCTCTCCACCAAATACAGATTCACAATCACATAAACTGGGATTATCCCCCCCCCATCCCCTTCTCTCTCTCTCTCTTGTCTTCACTGCATCTTTCGTCTCCTCCCCTCCTCCCCCCCCCAACTGTATGGCTAAAATGCTGGACAGGTGTTGGTCACCAGTGATATGACAGAGGGCTGCAAGAGCAGATGGATGGATGGCTGGATGGATGAATGGATGGATGGATGGATGGATGAATGGATGGATGGATGGATGGATGGATGGATGGAAGGATGGAAGGAAGGATGGATGAATGGATGTATGGATGAATGGATGGATGGATGGATGGAAGTTTGGTCGGATTGATAGATGGATGGATGGATGGATGGATGGATGGAAGGGAGTTTGGTCGGATTGATAGATGGATGGATGGGTGGATTGATGGATCGTTTCATGGATGGATCGTTGGATGGATGGATTGGTGGATGGACGGATGGATGGATGGGCGGATGGATGGACAGATAAACAGACAGATGGAAAGAAAAACAGACCATAAAAATGAGATAAAAGTAGTCTTAGCGGTAACTACATACATGTACCTTATTTACAAAAAAGAACAACACAACACACACAGACACACACACACACCCACGCACGCGCACACACACACACAGGGAAGGTGAGTAGGCATTACATGTATTAGTAAAACCAACAACTCGAGTAACTCATGGGGCTATTTCCTACCTTGTTTCTTGCGGGCTGGCAAGGTCATGGCGCCGCTGTCCGGCTGTGAGAACCAGTCAGCCGGTGTGCGGTCAGTGTGCGAGACAGTGACCACCTTCAGAGTGAGCACATCACTGGACGAGCGGATCAGGTGGACAACATGCTCGTGAGAGGCCCGGATCACGTTCTCGCCGTTGATCTGTGGAACAAAGACGGGCAATAAATAATGAAAATAATAATAATCATAATGATTTTATAAAATAGAAAAATACTGTCCAACCGGCAACTAATTAAACAATTTAAAAAAAAAGCAAATAATACACATACATAACTTCTTATTGATGTTGAAATGAAAGCCAAATTTTCGAGTCAACTCGATTCTTCTTCAGGGCAACAAAGTAAACATATAAAAATATAAACATAATAATAATGATAGAGAGCATTTTATACAGCGCTTGTCCCCTTACAGTACAGGCTCTAAACACCTTACAAACTAGTACTGCTGAGACAGACCCAAAGAAGACACTCATAAACGTTCTCAGCTTCCTGGGAAGCAAACAAGGCGGCTGTCTGTTAGGTGCTCAAATCCTTATCAATCTAACAACATCAACCACTGTGTACAGCCGGGTACTCATTAAAACGTGGGTCAAGTCAGGAAATGCAGGGGCTTGAAAAGTAGCTCCCTATTATAAAATAACAGATTTGTTTTGATCAAGCGGACGGCCGGAAATTCCCGTCTATTTTTAGCAGGGGGGGGGGGTACAAACACTTCCAACCGTTCAGTGCCACGAACATTGGAAAAAAAAAAAAATGCACGGGACCGGTAACAATTGTCAGATCTCGTGATGAAGTGGTAGAGAGTGTTCTATTTTAAATAGGGCGTACAAACACTGCGCTGGGGATTTCCAGACTTATGCTTAGTCCAATATGAACTATTATAAATTTGTTATTTATTGTAATTTCTGTCTCAAATTTTCTTGTATCCTTGATCTTTTATGAGACAGAATTTAATGTATTTAAATGTGTCCATTCAGATTGCTTATTTCATTACTTTTTTTAACACGGATTTCCAAATTTCATCACGCGCCTGCAGGACAAAACTTTCAGCCGTGTTTGTATGGATTCCAAATAACATAATCAATCTCAAAAGACAGATACAAACAGATTAAACTCTCATACATTAACGATTAAACACAAAACAGACTAAACAAGGAGAATACACTCTCACATCGATTCACACACACACACACACGCGCACACAAAAACACACACACACACGCGCGCGCGCACACACACACACACACATACACACACACGCGCACACAAAAACACACACACACGCGCGCGCGCACACACACACAGACATACACACACACGCACACACGCACGCACGCACACTCACACCACACACTGAAAAACTACCTATACATTCAGCCTAGGTGGCATACCAAACTTCCCTCCCTTGTGAACTGTGAACACCAAAACCCAAACTGGACACCTGTCAATTTCTTCTTGTTTACTAGCCGGCTTGTTACAATTGAAATGTGGCTGTTCCTCATTCATTAAACTGAACCGATTCTGATTCTATAAAATATGGATCATAAAGTTTAATAAATTAACCACCACAAACGGTCTGTATTATCACAATTAATCCTGATGTTGATCTAAACTTCTCGGATTTTTCACAAACTCTGTGTGAAGACGCAAACTGGCCCAGTGGCGCTGGTTTGCCAGATAAACATTCCATGTGCAGGCCAAAGAAGTACCATCTTGGCCTTCTCAGCCAAAATAATTTATATTAAAAAGAAAAAAAAAAATCACAGACACCAGTGTGGACAACAGAGCCATGTCTTTGACCTGAGCGTTGTCTTTTGCACATGTTTTATTGGCACAAGATAGTTACACGCAGTCAAAAACAGCAGTGCGCTAAACAGGCCCCCATCCCCTTACACCTCCAATCCCCTCATAAATTCAATACGAGGGCATCAATTTCTCATGTCTCTCTAGATGCTGCCGATACAAAAGCAGAACTGTTTGTCATTGGGTGAAGGAGACAGCACACTAGTGGAGTCCTGAATACAAACAGTGACCCGTCCTCAATCGACAGCGCTATGTTCTGAACAAACATAACTATAATTAAATCAGGGCCAAAATCTGCGTACAGGATCACAAGGGAACGCAGTTCTGCTTTTTTTGTTTTGTTTTTAATTCTGGCCTTAACTCCTGGCTGGGCCATCTCAGCTATCCGAGGACCCACAGCCTTCGTGGAAGACAGGTCAGACCAATACTGCCCGGCGACTTTAAGTGTATGGCATGCGTGCGCTTAAACTGAATGTTACTCAAAGAAAATGATTGTGTTTGGTGTTTTGAACGCATCATTTTACCGAATGAACTATTCGAATCAAACACTCTCATGAGTTTATTATTTAACAACTATTATCGCCTTTCTAGAATAACGTCAAACATAGTCAGCATTTTTTCGACTTCATCTATGTAGAAACACAGATCTTTATGTAACAATGTTTTGTGCCAAATTTCGTATGGATACATTCAGCAGTTTTCGAGTACACAAGCCTTTTATGGGTTTCGTTGCAGATATATGTAGAGACTAGAAGAGAATCTACGGCCTCCGTGGGATATTATTTAAATATAGCCCTGCGCCTTAATAAAGTTTATAAAGTGTATGGTAAAGCGTGCGCACCTCGATGTCGATATTGCTAGTTGATTAAACTGAATGTTACTCAAAGAAAACGTGCTTTTGAACCCGTCATACAATCGAACAATTCGGAGCAAGCAGTCTCGCGAGTTTATTATTTAATCATTACAGCATTTTTAGAATAAGGTCCAAGACAATAAGCCTTTTTCGGGTTTATGTACCTAGAAACACAGACATATAAAACAGTGTTGTGTGCCAAATTTCTGATGGATCCATCCAGCGGTTTTCGAGTCCAAAAGCCCTCTGAGGATTTTCTTGCAAATTTATTGTAGAGATATGAGACATTCCAGCTTATACAACTACCTGCTATATACCTAGTGGTAGAACCTCTTATATCCAGATCTAGCGGATGACCTGCTCTCTTGTAGCTACTTTGGAACAGTAGAAAGTCACACTCATTAACACAGAGCTTTCCACACCCGTCCCTTACCGAATGATAACCTCAAACAGCCAACGAGCTCTAAAGTGATCTTGATAAGTGTTATGGGACCCACTTATTTCCCTTGGACAAGAGTTGTTTTCCTTGGCAGCCAAGAGTTGCTTCCCTTAGACAAAATGTCTATTTTATGATTATTGTGATTATTTACGCAGGTCCTGTCATAGACAATGAGTTATCACATGTCATGTCCACGTCTATGTCCTGAAATGATATGATATGGATGTTACATATGTAATTATGATGATGTATGTGGCCCGATGTACAGCTCTGAGGAAGATCAATCTAGTCTGTATCATGATGTCCGAATTGTTTTAGTGCAATAGATCGAGTTAACCGGTCCGCTGGGAGTTTCTGTGGGATCACTCTATGATTGGTGAATGCTCGATGATTTACAACATAAAAGGACGCAACAATAAGTTAGTTATTTCACACAAATCTTCCAGTCTCAACCCTCACTCTCTGCTCGCTCCACTTCTTCGCCTCTGGAAACAACATCTCAGAATGCTCAGAAATGAGATTGGCTGTCTCCAAAAGGGCGATACCAGGACATAAAGGTTGGAGGACACTGCTAGTCTATCTTTACATTAAAGGCGCCCCAGAACATTGGCAAAAGTCAAGGGGTATCAAGATGTCAATAAATTCAGTGAATATGCTTATTTTGACCTCAAAATTGGGAGAAATTGGGCAAAGTTGGTATCAAATTAAAGCTCGTGGAATTGTCTGAGCAAAACAGAAGCCAAAAGCAAAAATCCTGATTAGCATGATGTGATTTGGTGTATGCCAAATAGGCAATGGCATGAATATCGACAGAAAATCAAGAGAGTTGCTAAAGAGAACAACCACTCTATATTTCAGTAGATTACAACTTGGAGACCTGCCAAACGAAATACATGAAGATTTGGTCTGCCGTTTGTGATACATTCCCGGCTCATACCCGAGCACTGACACAAGCCAGGGAGAAGATGAGGTTGATTGTTATATTCTGTACTCACCTCCAGTATAAAGTCTCCCCCCTTGAGCCCCGCCCTGTCTGCCTGAGAGCCCGGGTCTACGCTGTCCAGGTACTGCAGAGCGGGGTACTCGGCCGTCGGCGTAAAATCGTTGAAGCCTCCGCCAGTCGGCAGTTTTGCTGAGGACGAGTAATATAAAGATGAAAATTGGGAGTGTAGAAAGGGAGGGGGGAGGAGAAGAGAAGGAATCCCTCACTAAGAGAAAACAACAACAATAACAACCACAGCAACTACAAAACAGGAAAACAACAACAACAACAACAACAACAACAACAACAACAACAGCAGCAGCAGCAGCAGCAACAGCAGCAGCAACAACAACAACAGCAACAACAACAACAACAACAACAACAACAACAACGACGATAGCGACAACAACAACAAACCAACCAACCAATTAACCAACCAACCAAACAAACAAATGAGATTTCACTATCACCGCCATCGTCATTATCATCATCATTATCATCCTCATTTTATAAAAATACAATATAACTGTCAGACCGGTTACTAATAAAACAATTCAAGAAAAACAAATAACACAGAAA
>JBCAUA010000021.1:1778588-1794325 GCA_038406235.1 Peronia verruculata | reverse complement strand
TTTACAAAACTGTTTGTCTTATACCTCTTGTGCTTGGCAAAAGAAAGAATAGTTCATATTCGACCAAGCAAAAAACTGGAAATCCCCGCCGGAGTGTTTGTACCCCTCTGTTAAAAATAGAACACTCACTGATGTTTGTTACTGCTCCATCACCAGATCAGAGAACAAAATTTTGTCACGGGTCTTGTGCATTTTTATGTTTTTCTCTGTCAATGACAGTAAATTGTTTGGAGTGTTCTGTACCCCCCCCCCCTTCCCCCGATAAAATTAAAAGCGGATTTCCAGCCATTCGCTTGCTTGGAACAGATCTATTTGGCTGATGATCGAAATAGTTCACAGAATGAACCAGTCCATGGTCTTTCAAGGCTGAGGGATGCCATGCTCTTCATCACCTATAGTTACGGCCTGTAAATATATTTGTTCCGACCAAGTAAACGGGCTGGAAATACCTGTCTAATTATAGCAGGGAGGTTCAAACATTCCAAACTGTCACAGGAAACCACATATAAAATGCACGGGACCGGTAACAATTTCTGTTCTCGGATCTCGTGGTGAAGCGGTAACAAACATCAGTGAGTGTTCTATTTTTAGCAGGTGGGTACAAACACTCAGCCGAGGATTTCCAGGTATGAGCGTACTCGAATATGAATTATTACTGCATTGGCGTTATAAGGACACGTGCTCAGGTTAGCAATCCTCTCCTTGTCCTTCAGAGTCTTTCCTGACTAAATGCTCGATGAGTATGGTCTACCTACTACAGTACTGGAATCTGCAGATAAAGGACAATGTAGATACAAGATAAATACCCATAAAAAGCTGAAAGGCGAAAATATATCTTGACCATAGTAACAGTGTAGCTATGTTAGTCCGAGTTTTTTGTTTTTGTTTTTACATTGTATTCTATATTGTCTTCTAAGCTCATAATGAAAGAGTGGCCTTTAGCTCTTTCTCTTGAATATGAGCAGAACGGTAGAGACATATCTGCGTCAGGGACAAAGACGCCAGCAGGAATACTACCGAGAAGCGACGTGGCTGTGAGATTGGGCGCATCCTCTCGATGAAAATGTTGTGGATTCAAATACTATCAGGAAATGTGAAATATTAGAACTTGACCTTTTCCCCCATTTACTCAATGGTCCCCTGGATTCTTAAGTAGGGAGATCCGACGTCTAGCCTTCTCGGATAACTCTGAATATATCTCTGAGATCTCATGCGTTCATAAAGCATGTTAAAGAAATCTTGTCAGCTAAAACTGGAACAAAGAGTAGGAAGAGAGGCCGCTGTCTGGGCAAATGTTCAACCTAACATGAACAAAATTCGAATAAATTGGCGTTCACTTAAAACCAGGGCAACCCTGCCATCAGGACTGAAAGACCGGAAACATTCTACCAACAAAAAAAAAAAAAAAAAGGGGGGGGGGCAGGAAGAATAGCATTATAACAATGTATTGTCACGTCACATCATGCAATAGACACCACGGAACGAGATGCTAAATACAAAAGCACTGTCAACTTTGTTTTCTGGAGGGACGCAGTGGCTCAATGGGTATGGCGTCTGCTCATGGAACGGCCGGGATCGACTTGCGGATTCTGCATCGGGGGATGACAGGACACGAAGATCAAAAACCCGCATTTTTTTTTCAGTGACTCAACGGTCCCTGGCTTCCTGTGGGCAGGGAAGCCCGACATCTAGCCTTCTCAGATAAGTTGAATATATTTTGGAGGTCCCGTGTGTACATTACACACGTTAAAGAACCCTTGGCAGTTCAACATCGCTGGAGGAGTAGGCCTGAGTGCCGCTGTCCGGGCAAAATTTCCAAATTCCAAATTTCTACCCACAAAAATGCTCAGCAAAAATTGACTTCTAAAAGCCGAGATAATCCTATCTCTTAGGCTTGAAAGGCTTAAGAAAAACAAACAAACTATATGCTGTATTGATGTTTTGAATGTACGTTTGTAATCTTATATTAATTCTGAGCAAAGAAAAATGAATTAGTGAATCACTTGATTGCAATATTAATTGGAAAAAAATCACTTTTCAGTTTTATATTCAAGTACATATTTTTAAATACCTTTTGGAAGAATTGTCATGAAATAAATGTTTTACTTGTTTTATTAATCCAGTTATTGCAGCAGTTCTATCTATTTCTCCCTTTTTGAAAAATATCAGACTTCTGAGATGCTTTGTATATGAGTGTCTGCATACATACATAATCTTCTCAAGCTTTAGATCATTATTTGTATTTTATTGAAGTAGACCAGTGAATAAACTGTCGGTGTCATCATCAATGGCCCCATACTCGTTTGTGTTACTCTGCTGTTTGTCCCTGTCTTTTTCAGCCCGATAAAGCACATTTTTTTTTTTTTTCATGATTTCTTAATGTATTTGCCTACCTTCACCCTTCTTCTGTCCATTATCCATGTCCATCAATCTCCCTTCATTCATTTATCTATTCATCCAGCACCCACATTTAATCCACTTACTTATCCATCTATCCACTCATCCAATTGTCCACTTTTAATCCTTTTTCACTTATCCATTTATCCATCTACTCATCCATCCATCCATCTTTTCATCTCTATGCATTTCAGACAATTCATATAATTACGCATCAGTAACATCCACCATACTTAGATGCATTATTTATCCATGACTGCCATTTGTTTATTTATCCATTCTGTTAGTTGTCAAATCCTGTCAATCCATATCTGTATTCTAAAATTGCAAGAAAAACCACAATAGGATTATGGACTCGAAAACTACCGAATGGATCCATATGAAATTGGGCACACAACATTGTTACATATGGATCTGTGTTTCTATGTACACAAACCCGTAAAAAAATCTCATCATCTGTGAAATTATTCTACAAATGCGATAATAATTGAATAATAAACTCGCGGGGCTGCCTGATCGGAATAGTACGTTCGTTAATAAGACAGGTCAAAGTACGTTTTCTTTGAGTAACATTCAGTTTAATCAACCAAAATATCAGCATCGAGGTGCGCAAGCTTTTCCATACACTTTAGGGGGGGGCTAAATATTTTTTTTTTTTTTTAAATCTCCCACGGAGGCGGTGGGTTCTCTTCTAGTAAATATATATTTCCACCCCAATAAAGTACACTCTCCCATCTTCCCACCAATCCATCCATACATCAATCCCACTCTTTTCATTTCACTCCACATATTCCATCCTATCTCATCCCATTCCCATATATCCCTGGCTATCCATCCCCATCAGGCCCCATCCCATTCTTATCATCAATCAATTCTTATCATCCCATTTCATCACTCTGCCTCCTCTTCCGCATTCTCCATGACCCCATGCGTCCATGCAGGCGGCCCATCATCTTATCCTTCACTCACTCATACCATCTATTTCATTCATTCCCCTCACTTCACCCATCCATCCTTCCATTTATCCACCTCATTCGTTCAATGATCCATCCATCTATCTGTCCATCAGTCTTTTGTCCATCCATCATCCACCCACCCATCCATCCAGCCATCGTCTGTAAATGCATTCGTTCATTCAGACATCCATTCATTCATTCATTCACTTATCCATCCATCCATCCATCCATCCACCCATCCATCCATTCATTCATCGATCCATCCACCATCTCATGCCATAGGCTACCAAACTATCCCATTCTTTCCATCCTAATCTATTCCTCTTGGCTATCTCGCGTGATCTCATCTTTCAATCTCATTTTTACGTATCATCCAGTCTATCTGTATATCCATTCGTCCATCTCATTATCCATCAAAATCCATTAATCGATTGAAACAAGGGGGAGGGGGGGGGGGGAAGCCATGCAATTCCTTTTATTGATAGAAGACATATCAGACATAATGACCACGGTGAAAAAGAGGAAATTCAGATGGTATGGGCACGTAACACGCTCAGAATGACTTGCATAGACTATCCTGCAGGAAACCGTAGGGGGGAAAAGAAGACAGGGCGGACAGAGGAAGAAGTGGGCCGACATTGGCCGACAACATCCTTGAATGGACAGGAAAAAGCTTCGCGGTCACACAAGCACTCGCCCACAACCGCAACCATCGCTCATCCGTCATGAAGCATCCCTACGACCCTGGCGGGTTACGGGACCAGTAACAGTAACAGTAATTCACTCAAAAATTAACCAAATTTAGGTCATTAAGGTTAAAGAGCACATGTAGAAATACCGACATGGCAAATATCAACTCATTGGATAAGAAACAGAGTTTTACTTAAGTGGGAAACAAAATGACCTTTCTTTTTGCCTCTCGCTCTGATAATCCTTTTCTCATCAAGACATAAGTTATTGGGTACATTTACTCCATCCATCACATGTATTGGTTTCCATTACTTTCTCCTATCCGATTTATCCATCTGCACTATCTCATTTAGTCTATCGGCCCTATCATTCATCCATTTACTCGTCCATACAGCCTTCCATCCATCCCTACATTTTCTCCCGCGGGGCCCAGGGTATACAAGTAGGCTCTTTGCCTCACCTGCAGGCGGTGAAAGTCGGCCACCGGTGAGATGTCTCCAATGGAATGTCATCCTCTATGTTCCAGGGGTAAAGAACCGTCGAGATAATCTCCATCAGGAGGTTGAAAGACGTATATAGAACGAAACGTACCGGGGGTGACGTCTTTTCTCTTTCTCCTGTCCTCTGTCCCGCTGTCTTTCTTCTCTTCTTCTTGACGTGTAAACGTATCTTGCCGTGCTTGGAACAACAGAGCTGTAATCGTGCTGATGTGCTGTTAAACCCCAACACAAACAAACAGACCATACCTGCATTTCATTCACTCTCTGTCACCCACCCTCCCCCACAGGGGTCTGGGATTTATAGGTATGTTCTCTGCTCCCACCTGCAGGCGGTGTAAGCCCGCCATCGGTGGGGTGTCTCCCATGGAGTGCCATCCTCGATATTCCAGGGGAGACATCTCTTCTCTCTCACCCTGCAGCTCCAGTCTTCTGTCCCTCTTTCTTTCCTCTCTTCTTCTTGATATGTAAATGTACCTTAACGTGTTTGACACGTAATTATGCTGATGTGTCGTTAAACCCCAACAAAAACAAACAATCTCACGCACCCTATCCCACTCTTTCTGAGCTTATTTATCTATACTTACCATTCAAGCAATCTCATCCTCTCCTCTCCCTCTGTCCATCCCGCCCCTCTCACCTACTCAGTTTCATTTTCCATACATAATATCCCTTCTCTTGTTGCATTCATCCTTAGCAGTTCTAGTTCTGGTAGCCTATTCATCTTCTCACCATGCAATCAAATCCATTTACCCATCCAACGGTTTCCACCCGCCCTGCACTGTACATCTATTCCTCCACCTTTTCTTCAATCCCACTTCCTAAGCAATCTATTCATCTGCCTAACATCCATCTCTCCTTCCATTCCCTTGTGTCTCCATTGATCTACCGCCCATTCGGACAGTCAACAGACGAACAGACAGGCAGGCAGACAGACAGACACACCATAAAATCCATTCTGCCCCATGTTATTGTGTTTCATTTTATCTTATCTTACTGAAACGACTCGGCTACCCTTCACTCAAGTTTGGTTAAGCGATCATGACGCTTTTGTGGAACTGAAGAAAGTCCCATCAAAGATGCACTTCGTGCCGTGAATGAGTTGAATCAATTTCATGGTTGTTTCCCTTGTCTTTGGTTCGTTGGTCACTTTCTGTCCACTTTCGACCCGTGAAGAAGTCGGAACTGGTTGTCAGAATGGCGACTTATAGGCTGACAGCCAGTACTTGGTCGCCATCACCATGTAGTTTGGTGTCTGCTTCGTGATGAACAAATCACGTCTCAGGCTGCGGGTTTGACTCGGGGATTCTGCCATCGGATGGGAAGGATGTAAAAAAATCAAACCCACATCTATTCAGTGACCCTATGGTCCCTTGGTTTCCTGGGTAGGGAAGCCCGACCGACATCTAGCCTTCTCGAGTAATGACAGATATATTTTCCTGGTCCCATGTGTACTTTACCCACATTAGATTACACGTGGCAGCTCACAAGGGGAAGAAGAATAGGTGGAAACATCGGTGTCCAGGCAAAATTTCGACGTGCAAATTTTGTAGGACGTGCAAAGTAATTGTGTCATAAAAAATTGGCTAATAACAAACGACAACATAATACTTATCGTCTAACATTTAGAGTGATGTCCCTCTGGCAATATTTTGCGGAAGTGACATCACTTAACACTTGTCATCGAACTACTTTATCAGAAGTACTTTTCCTTTTTTTATTAATCGACTTTATAATGTAAATATTTCATAAAATAATGCTTGTAAATATTTTGCATAATCACTGACAACGTTTTGTAGAGTTTTGGTCGATAATTTTAATGATTTTGGCCATTAACTTATGTACTATTTCCTTGTCGCGAAGTAATCCTACAGAAGATTTGGACGCCATTTTAGGATCCGTGGGGCCGACACGGAACCACTGAATTACTGTCGCTACCTGTTGTAAGGCATCTTTGAGGTACATACTGTAAACAAAATGAGGCCAGTAATGCAAAGATCAGTGAAATGTGGCCTGACAAAATAATCCTACAACACAGTGGCATATGTCCTTACTGGTTGATCGGCTGGTCAAATGTATGGCAAGCTGTTGTCAAAAGAAAATATTATCACTCTTTTTTGATAGTTTATCGAGATTTTTAATGTAGATCTAGATCTAGATCTTGATGTTGTCGTTAGGTGAGATAGGCAGTATTTATTGTTCTTTTGGTTTCATTGGATGTTAAGACTAAGATCTGTGTGGTTTTGTAATTATAGCTTTTCAGTAGGTCTTCTGTACAACGCATTTTTGTAAACATGCCCTTCCGGCAAACTCTAGCAGTCGAACTTGCATGGCCGAGGGATGGCGGGACTAATGATACCACTAAAGTTAGTCTAAAAAAGTCTAACTTAACTGTGTTGTGGTCACAGCTATGCCCATTTCAGAATTGCATGCAGCAGAATTCTTTGCTGCATATTTGTTGGGTTTTTTTTTTCCACACAGTGCCGGTTGAATTATATTTTGCACATCTGTTTCCGCACATCAACAGTGACAACAGCCAACAGTGATACTAAGGCGTCTACTAAGGATAGAGTTGCAAATTGTAGTCCATGAGTAGGCTATGGAATTTCATGACTTTTGTAGCTCACTGTCAAGTCTAATTTTCTGTGCTTTCCTTCATGAACTCATGTGTTGCTGGCAGAAAGTTAATTTTTTTTAGTCTAAACTTCAGAATTACTTGGCTTAGTACTACATTATTTATGAAATTAAGAAGTGGGGCCTACATCTCAGGTTTTCTTTCAGTGTTTGAAGTACATGCTTATTTCATTTGACAGGATAGAAAGCACATGGGTGATGTTGAAAGGAATTAAACAGACATCCAATGTGACAATGAAAATTGTAATCTTGAGATACTGAAATTTT
This sequence comes from Peronia verruculata, assembly GCA_038406235.1. Classification (NCBI taxonomy): domain Eukaryota; kingdom Metazoa; phylum Mollusca; class Gastropoda; order Systellommatophora; family Onchidiidae; genus Peronia; species Peronia verruculata. Next base: position 1,786,884 of record JBCAUA010000021.1, on the reverse strand, counting down.
TAAACATCATGTTTGCAAATTCTTTTTACAATTACATGTTTATTTTTTGGGATTAAAGTTACGGACAGGATCTGAATTTCTGTTTTTGCCACAGAATCCGGCACTGCTTTTTGGTTCCTGAAGACCAGTGTTACCTCTGATAGGTTGATGCTATCATTTCCACAGCTCCAATGAATGTTTTAAAGGTATGATTTTATTTGTGAATTTGTTCTGAATGCACTTCTCATGGCTAGAGATTATACATAGGCCTAGGGGCAAACAGCTAAAACTGGATTGTCAACAGTGTTGAAAAATTATGTGCCCTTTGAGTTAAAAACGCAGGGTTTTTTAAGTACTAGAAGAGAGCCCACGGCCCTTGTGGGAGTTTTTTTTGTTTTTTTTTTTTAACAATGTTGGTCAAACCAATAAGTGCCCCGCAACTTGAAGTGCAAAGCGTGTGCACCTGGTTGTTGACATTTTGGTTGATTAAACTGAATGGTACTCAAACTCAAAGAAAATGTGTTTTGAACGTGTCAGACTATCGAACGTGCAATTTGGATCAAGCAGCCTCACGAGTTTATTCAATTATTATCACATTTTTGGAATAATGTTAAAGATAATATGCTTTTTTTTTTTCGGGTTTATGTACCTAGAACCACGGATCCATAAGCAACAATCTTTTGTGCCAAATTTCAGATGGATCTGTTCCGCAGTTTACGGACCCATAATCCTATTGTGGGTTTTCTTGCAATTTTATAATATAGATTTGTTGCCATTATAAGCTGTGCATTAGAAATCCACAATCCACTCCTTGTTCACAGCACATGTGTAAACAAAGGAACCAAATGCCTTCCATCACATTGCAACTCATAATTTTAATATGGAGCGTTCACTACCACTATGTGATATCTGCTTGATTCATATCAATTCCATTTACAAAATTTAACTTTGCAGTCAGTCTTTCACCAAGACACATTGTGTATTCACCTCAGAAAAGTGAGATCATGATGATTTGAGTGGATCAGTTTCTGATTTTAACTTCCATAAAACTGCTTCTCTGGTTGTTATGAGATGCTTATTATAATAAAATAGATCTAGGCCTATAGTATGCTTAAAGGGCAGCAGCTGGTTACATTATTCTTGCATTAGTTAAGATTGAAGTCAGTGTTCAAGTATTCCCTCTTTTTAATTTGACTGAATCAACTGATTCACTCCCATGAGCTGCTGTCAGAGGCTCGCTTACTTCCTGAATAGAACCACAAGTCAGTGGGAACCTCTTGTTAAACTGGGCTCGAAAAGGACCCTTTGTCCATCCATAAAATTAGGGTGGGAATTAGTCACTTAATTACTGTACATGACATTTACCCAAACAATATCAGCTTTATTTTGATGAATGGGAGAATAATTTTTCGCAAATTTTTATTTATAGAGTGGAGTGTGCAAGTTGTTTTTTACTTGCATTGTGTCATATTCTGAGAAGGAACATTTCCCATCTTTTTTTATCTATTAAAAAGATCATTAATATTGTCCCTAGTTCTCATATATATCTCATATACCTTTCATATGTCTAATTCTTGTTATTTTGAAATTATCATTCAGAAATCAGATTTTATCTGCTCTAACTACAGGAAAAAAATATATTTCGTAGGTAGAATGGATCGTTTAATAATTTTTTGCCTGATCTCCCCAGGCTGTGAGCATGCCGGCTCCAAAACGGCTGCGGGATCTCATACGAGAAATCCGTTCCTCAAGAACTGCTGCAGATGAGAGAGCAGTAGTGAATAGAGAATGTGCCACCATAAGAGATTCATTCCGAGATCAAGATAACACATACCGTTGTCGCAATGTTGCCAAGCTCTTGTATATACATATGCTTGGCTACCCAGCTCACTTTGGACAGGTAAGAACTGGATATAGTCTATATAGTAAATATTTATGCATACAAGAAAAAATGTAATAAAAGGATCTAGGGGGATAAATTGATTTGATGGTAGGAACAGCTCAACTTGTATGTGTGTTTTGTAAATAAGATTGCATAGATAAAATTGTGTGGAATTAGTTTTGAAAATGCAGATTTGTATGTGATTAATTTTTCCAGTGTCTTGTGATCTATGTTGTGGTTGGTTTTTCACATGTTAAATGATTCTTAAATCTTTCTTTCTTTTTATTTGTCTGAAATATTCAGCTTGAGTGCATGAAGCTGATTGCATCACCACGTTTCACAGATAAACGAATTGGCTACCTCGGTGCGATGCTGCTCTTAGATGAAAGACAAGATGTCCATTTGCTCATCACAAATTCATTAAAAAAGTTAGTACAATTGTAGCATTTTGCTCTTAGCACACATGAAAAAAAGAGTAGAATTTCAAGTTGTCTTTCTTAATATTCATGCACAATATTGCCTTCATAGGTTTAGATTTTCCTGAGGTTTGGTTCAGTATGATGTAAAAATGGCTCAGAACATCTGATGAATTTATAATAGTTGTAATGCAAGTCACAGTTCCTCACTGAACATTTTTGTAATTTGGTATGTTGTTTACATTTTGCTATTGAGCACATTTGTGGTGGAAATTAAAAATGATGCATTTGCAGTGAAGCATTGACTATTACCTGGAATTCTTTTGTAAGAAAAAAAAAATCATGTATGAACACAGAAGAAATGCTGAAAAGAAAAAAAAAACTTACATGGAGTGTCTCAATCTGAATCTGAGTCAAGCACAACAGTTCCCTGTAACATTTTCCACAATTTTCATATTTTGGCCCATGTCATTTTATTATGATTTTATTTTAATTTTTTTTTTTTTTTTTTCTGTTTATTTATAGTGATCTGGGACATCAAACTCAGTATATTCAGAGTCTTGCTTTATGTACTCTTGGAGCCATCTGTTCAACTGAAATGAGCAGAGACTTGGCTGGGGAAGTGGAAAAGATGATAAAATCCTCTAATGCTTATATCAAGAAAAAGGTGAGCACTTCAGCATGTTAAATCTTCTGTGATACTAACATGAAGATAGAGGCATCCTTGAATTCATTACCATATCTGCTCTGTCATACTTTTCAACAAATCATATTGGTTCTGGAAAATGCCCCTGAATTTTGATTTTTAATTATTTTTTATTTTACCCATTCTGCAGCACAACTTCCAATCATCCCTGCTGTCAGTTCATTGCTGTTTTAGTCTCTACTTTTTTGTTTCCTTGAGATGGATATCAGGTCTCAAATGCAATATCTCATTGAAATGCATTCAGGATACTGGAAGATTATTCACCAAATTTCGCAGTATTGAAACATTTTGAAAGTTACATCTGTTTGAAGATGGCATTCAATTTCTTGAACAGTTTTGAGAAATGGTGATGGGCTATCAAATTATGATGAATATACACTGTCTTTGGATATGTAATAGGAAACTGATACTGAATCATACTAGGTCAAGAATAACTTTGAGAAAGACAGTGATAGTGACAAGGAGGAAATTGGATCTAGATGTATTATGGGGTGCAGTCTGAATTTTATTGTTGTGTTACTGTTGTTCTTCAAAACATGGATATGATCACATTCAGCATTCAAACTGCTCTTGATTTCAGGAAATCAAATGCGAAAATTTGTTTTGCATAGACGTTTTAATTTACAACCACCAAATTTGTTTGTTGTTATTATTTCCAGCTTTTAAAATATCACCAGTACTGGTACTGAAGGGGTTAAAGTTAGTAAGTATTCTGTTTATTATAGTCTAATCAATATGAAATAATTTATCAGAGAGAGAATAAGGTGTGCACTTGCTTCTTCATACTCAAGAAAATTTCACTCTTTTTTTTCTTTTTTTTTTTTTTTTTCCTCTTTAGGCAATCCTGTGTGCCTTTGGTATCATTCGCAAAGTACCCGACTTGATGGAAATGTTCATTCCTGCCACCAGGTCACTTCTCAATGAGAAAAATCATGGTAAGTTACATGATTTATTTTCATGTATGTTCATATGATTGATTTGAATTTAAAAAAAAAAAAAATTAAGTACCATAACATAATTGATTAGATTTTTCTTAGAAGGTTCAACCATTAGTTGGAACTTAGATTCATTATCGCCAAAAACTGAAGTGAAAGGCAATGTTCTCTTTATATTTTACAAAATTCTCGGTTGAAAGATTTTATGTCTCTCTCTGAAAAAGTAAGGTGATAATTCAAGTTTTGCGTTTTTAAATTGCCAGGATAAATTCTACAATCATGATCTTGTTCTTCCACCTAAGGTGTGTTGCTCACAGCTGTGTGTCTGGTAACTGAGATGAGTGAAAAAAGTCCTGACACATTACATCATTTCAGGAAGGTAAGGTAGTGAATGCAGTTTTGAAATGTTGGCCATAATTGTTTTTGTCACCTTCATTATTGTTCATAAATATTGTATATGCTGTCAAGAAATAATTCTGAAAATTTGAGGGTCAGTGGCCTTCCTGTGAAAACTTGCTTATCTTTTATAAGACAGGATGCATGCAGAATAATTTGAGTTTGAAAAATTCAGTTGTGTTGATTTGCTGTTTTAATGATGTCATTGCCATAATCATTTTATTTATTTTTCCCTATTTCAGTTGGTCCCTCAGCTGGTGAGAATCTTGAAGAACCTTATCATGGCTGGTTACTCACCAGAACATGATGTATCTGGTGTCAGTGACCCATTTTTACAGGTTGGTGGAGAAATTTTATTTTGATCATTTTTCAGAAGACTGAGATAAGTTGGTGTTAGTCTGATCTTATATGTCAGTAAAGTCCATAAAACTGGAAGTATTCAGAAATGAGAATCATCCAAATATTCCAATGGTTTTAGATATCACCAAGTGAAAAGTGAAGAGATGTGATTATGTTCAATGTGTTTAACTTGACAATGCTACTTTTATCTGATCCATTTTCCATGTCTTTCATCCTTGTGTAGCACCAAGTGCTATTTTGACTTTGTCAATGTGAAATTTTATGTTTTAGTATCAGATCTGTGTAGAAGAAATCTGGCATAAGCATTGTGTTTCTTTTGTGACCAAAATGGGAGAAAAAAATTAATAGCCAAAAGAAAAAGCATGCAGAAAAACTTGGATGTGCCTGTAGTCTTTTTTCAAGATCTGATTTATATGCAGGTGATTTTTGATTGTTGATATTTGCTTTAATACTGTGATGTAAGCCCTCATTTTTTTATGTTAATCATGTTTTCAATGTTTTTTTTATGGTTTAGTAAGGTTTTTCCTTTTTTTTTTTTTTTTTTGAGTTTAATATTGTTGATAAAGTACAAGAATTGTCATAAATGAGACATATATTTCACTAATTATCGTATTACCAATGTGCCTATTTCCATTTTCATTTCCTTCATACGTTGTGATTTTTTTTTACACAGGTGAAAATTCTGAGACTCTTGAGGATCTTGGGACATAATGATGCAGAAGCAAGTGAGACCATGAATGATATTCTAGCTCAGGTAATTTTGAAGTGTGAATTATGACTTCTGATGACTACCTGGATTTCTCATCCAGTTTGTCTTCACCTACCTTTTTCTCGTGCAAGAGATCTGGAATCTCCACTTTGTGTTTGAAAAAGCTTTGAAATTTATTTTGCTTGCTGTTTTCTGATTTTTTTTTTTTAAGCTAGCATATGTTTGCACTAAGCAGATTTGTTTTGCTCCCATTGAGAGCTCTAGTTTTTCATTTGTTTTGTAAAGACGTGATTTTGGGTTCTTTCCTTCTATCAGCACATATTCGGAATGGGTGTCAGCATTCTTGTCCCCACAATATGATTTTCTCGCCTGTTATTTTAAATAATACCAATACTACAATTTGCATTATTTCCTTTCAAAGTAATTGTCGCAGAAAGGTTCTTGATAATGATGTTTTTGATGTAAATTATTATTTTTATTTTTTTTATATTTTTTTTAGTTATTCATTTTGTAACATTTGGTGAATTTAATCATACTTGGAGTTCCCTGCATGATAGAAACAAGAAGCCCCAAACTTGAGTGATCATTTATCCTGTGTTAATGGTTTAAGATTGGAGGGAAACATTTCAATTAATCATCTGTTTACACAATTTAATCTTCTGTTGCTGGTGTTGTTTTTTTGTTTGTTTTTTGTTTGTTTTTTTTTCCTCAGATTTGTTGAAATATGTTTTTCTTTAAACACTGCTAATTTTATTTTTAATATATGACATAATATAGTGTAAACATCCAAAATCTTGTGTAGCAGAAGAGACTCTAGACATGTTTATATTATATGTAGCTGTAACCACTGAAATCATTAAGCTATTGAAAGTGTTGACTGGTTTATTCTAGATTTTAGATGTCAGGTCTCTATTTTGTTTTCAGGTAGCCACCAATACTGACACCAGCAAAAATGTGGGACATGCTATATTGTATGAAATTGTACTCACCATTATGGGCATTCAGTCAGAGGCAGGGCTTCGGGTAAGTGGTAACATCCATATGACAATACATGTGTTACTGAATGAAAGTGAAAAAAAATTATCATTAGTTATTTATAATTGTAGAAATGATTGCTAAACTGAAATATTTTGCACAAACCAACATTAAGAAGTGATATTTGAAAACAGTAACAGGGAAATATGAGGAAACAATATCAGGAAAGGCATGTAGCATAGTTGTGAAAGGATTATTGTGTCACAGTAAAGAATTGTGATTTCTTTGTCAGTGTATCAAAGGCTATGACAAAAACACTATTATATATAGAGAGATTCAATTGTTTCACTGAGGGGAGACATACATTATAATTTCGTTAAGCAGAGATTTATTACACTTCTCTCATTACAAAATCTTTTACTGGTGTGATTTCATCTTATTTCCTTGCAGGTGCTTGCTGTAAATATTCTGGGACGTTTTCTCTTGAACAATGATAAAAACATAAGGTGAGTAATGGATCCATATTTTTTACCAGGGATTTTTTTTTTTTTTTACATCATTTTAAATACTTCTTTTCAGCCATAGTGATTTTTCTCTCTTCATATTCATGACAAACGTCTTACATGCTTCCTTAAATTTTACATTAGTCTGTTGATTTCACGATGAAATACTTTTAGGTTATGATATTGCCTTTTTTGTGTGTGTGTATGTGAGAGAGAGAGAGAAATGTATGTTTTTACAATAAAATGTAGTCAGTTCATTTTGAAAAAAAATTGTTTAGAGTGTAATCATCTGTCGGGGGCTGTTTATTGTAACTGAGAATAGAATTCTGCAGTTCTTATTGGGGAAAAAAAAAAATCATTTTAGAAAATAATTATATACGAAAATCCATTCAAACAGATATGTTGCCCTCAATACGTTGTTACGAGTGGTCAGTGCAGACTACAATGCTGTCCAGAGACATAGAACAACTATTGTGGATTGTCTCAAGGATCCAGACATATCCATTAGGAGGTCAGTATTTCAAAACTCAAAACCAGAGAATTGAAGTTCTTCACTCAACACAGGATTTGTGATAAGAAGCTAAATGAAAGAGAAACTGTTCAATTCAATGAATTGTAGACAAAATATTAAGATATCTACATTTGAATATCTGGACCAACTTAAATCCATCAAGATTTTAAACTGTTAGTTATGTTATAGTTTTATGAATAGAGTAAGCTAAAAGTTTGTTTCATATGTTCCTGATTGTTCCAACAATATTTTGTCTTTTTAGTTGTTTGTCCTCCATATATGTCTGCTAGCAAAAGACACTTGTATACTTTTTTTTTTTTTTTCAGACGTGCCATAGAGTTGTCTTTTGCTTTGATCAACCACAATAATGTTCGGGGTATGATGAAAGAGTTACTGCTCTTCCTAGAAACCTGTGATCCAGAATTCAAGTCAGATTGCTGTTCCAATATCGTCATGGCAGCTGCCAAGTGAGTATGATTACATGCTGAATCCTATGTTGTGGAGGGAATGGTCTATAAAAATGTGGAAATTGTATTCGTATTTCAGTTTTTTTATTTTAGGGAATATGATAATAGCATTGGTAGTCGAACAGATACATTCTCCTGTCCTGCCTAGCTGTCATTTTCCCATAATCTAGATTCGATTGAAAAAAAAAAAAAATTATTTTTTTTTGCTTGTATGTCAATGCTGTCTACACAGGTAAACAAAAAAAAAAAGTAATAATCTTTTGATTGTTCACATTAACCCAAGAACTGCGAATCACGCCTTTAGCCAACAGGTGAAGCCCTACTTGATACTGCGCAGAACGCCTTTAGACGGTCTGGGCCTTTCCTTACTATGCCAGTCACATCGCTGTGATATTACTCAGTTTGTCAACAACAGTTAGGTGTTATCGGACCCAGTTTTTCCAAAATGTCACATAAT
>JBCAUA010000021.1:1768382-1778488 GCA_038406235.1 Peronia verruculata | reverse complement strand
CGTGCGGGACACATGACGCGTTCAAAACACGTTTTCTTTGAGTAATATTCAGTTTAATGATCCAAAATATCAGCATCGAGGTGCGCATGCTGGCCAAAAAATTTCAATTGCAGGACTATTATATTTTTAAAAAACCCTCCCACGGAGGCAGTGGGGTACCCAGCTAGTAAGAAATAAGTCAGTTTTGGTGCAAATTGCTACAGTCTGACATGATACGGACATAGGTGACGCGAACACCATCCGACGTGACGCACAGACCCTCCAGTCCTATACATCATAAAATCTCCAATTTAAAAAAAAAATAAAAAAATGTTTGGTACTGACAGTTTTGTTTTGAACATTGCCTAACTCCAGTAGGTGACAGTTCAGACAGTTTACTCTCGATGATTGTCTTGCATTTGTCTGTCGATGGATAGCGTTAGCAACAGAGGTTTGTGTCCTCTATTATCAATGACACGCTGCTGCTTGCCCTTTCCTTTTTGAAATGTAGTAGCCTATCACTGTTTGTTAAAGTCGGTGATAAGGAGATTTGGATAGGATAACATGAAGGGAGGGGGGGGGGGCAGGGCGATTAACTGGGAAGGGGGGAGGGGGAGGGCATTTGATAGGCGAGATAATCAGCAGTGGGCTTTTCCCCACCAATCCTGATCAAAATGCTAAGCTCCTTTACAGTTGTAATCCTGCATGATTTACATAACTCCGTGTTGAAGTTTGGTATGTGTGTGATTGACTGACTTTGTGGTATTGTCAGTGTGAACATCTGATCTGACATTAGGTGCAATAGGAATATCCTACCCAAAGTCGCTTGTGACTTTCTATGCTGTAGCCCATTGTATTATAGTGGGGCAGAAAGTAACCAACAAGAAAGTAACAGTTGTCAACTCTGTTACATCTTCTGTTGCAAAGTATGCAGAAAGTAACCAACAAGAAAGAATAACTGTCCCTTCTGTTACATCTTCTATTGCTAAGTAGGCAGAAAGTAACCTACAAGAAAGAATAACTGTCCCCTCTGTTACATCTTCTATTGCTAGCTAGGCAGAAAGTAACCAACAAGAAATAATAATTGTCCCCTCTGTTACATCTTCTATTGCTAAGTAGGCAGAAAGTAACCAACAAGAAATAATAATTGTCCCCTCTGTTACATCTTCTATTGGGAGGCACTCAGATGCACCTTGTAGACTCAAGCATGAATTTGACCACAAATTTTAATGGGGAGTATGCAATTTTCTAACACCTGTTCATGTTCAGCCCTCATAAACATACTTCAGTTTAATAATATTCATACTGATAATATTCAGATTAATAACATTCAATTTGACACTTTTCAGTTTGATAATGGTGTTCAGATTGATGATATTGAGTCTGATAATATTCAGTTTGAGACTGTTTAGTTTATTAATATTCAGTTTGATAATATTCGGGTTGATAGTATTTTCCATTGTCTGTCTTTCCAACAGTTCGAAGATTATTACAGAACAAGGTGAGCCCAGATGTCACCAATGAAGATGGTCTGACAGCATTGCATCAGGTAAGAACACCACACCTGATCCTATTTGTCCAGTTCTGTTCTAGCAGAAGAGGACAGGGAATAATTGGATGAATAGGATGTTATTTTTAAACTGATTTGTTTATCACAGAACCAGATTGCAAGGAATAAATAATTGTTGCAAGGAAGTTACAGGTTATCACATCTGGGAGGTTATGATTTCTTGTCCCTGTGATTTTTACCTTGAATAAGGCAATGTGAGTATCTGCCCGCTGCACATTTCAATCAGTGGAATGCTGGATGATGCTTTGAAATTTGAATTGAAAAAAAAAAAATTGTGTGTATTTTTAAAAGCCGAAGGGTTTTTAGTTGTTCCTTTTCTTTTTTTTTCTTTTTTGTTTGTATCTGTGGGAGGAAGGGGGAGGGAGAGGTATTAATATATATATATTTAAAATTTTGTAAATGGCTTCTTCTTATTTTTTAAAAGATTTCAGTAGAAAAGCATGTTTAAAAGACTGATATACATCCTTATGTTGCTGTGCTATGGTAGTCTCACATATGCCTAGAAGTAAAGATTTTCAGAAAGTAGAATAAGATCTATAGCAATGTCAAGCCGATAATGTACATAGAGTAGTCCTTTGGACAAGACTGTCTGAGATGTAAAAACGAAAAGTTTTTTAGCCAAGGAATATGTAATAGAAACTTTACCAGGAAGCTCAAAAAAAATAATGATGACAAGCCTCAGACAGTTTGGGCACTTATCTTCTTTAAATCAAACATCTTGCCGTTCTTACAATGATAAGGGTTTTTCAAGTTTGTGTTTGGATCCCCCCCCCCCCCTCTTTGTCACTCGGGCAGCTCCAGTGTTTACTTTGTCTGTCGGCGAACAAGAGTTTATTCAGGGGAAGACTATAAATACACATGGTGTACATGGAGTCAAAAGTGTGAAAAAAATCTTATTATGTGCAGTCAACATACCCCAAGGCATCTTTTCCTTACCTCTAAATAGGAAGATGTGTTGAGCTGGAATTTTGGATCTTTATTTGCATGGGATGATGGTCGTAAAAGCTTTGAAGTTTGAAATGACATACGTATAGTTATAAAAAGGGCTAAGTTATCAAAAAATCCAGACTAATGTTATGATTTGTCTGCTAAAGTGTCTGTTTTGGGAAGGGAGGAGAAAATTCAGATGGTAAAGTTACCTCTAAGGATTTCAGAATTTCAGTTACTTGAGTAGCTGTGTTGAATAACAAAACTAAAAAAAAAAATAAAATGATTATGCAAGAATTTGTTGAATCAGCAATATCCACATTTGCCAAGTTGGAATAATAATTTTCATCTTGTTTTCATTTATTTTTGGTAAATACTGAAAGATTTCAAATGTCACTTTTTATAAGGATGAAAAATCAAAGTGTAGCAAGTCATCATGTACTTGCAAGGAGAACAGAAAAATGTCGTATAAAGCCTGAGAAATGCGGTAAATGTAAATTCCTTATGGGCTCACGTGGCGGCAAGTTTTTGTCATTATAAATATTGTAGCTATTGCTGCAAATGAGGCAGCCAGAGGAAATAAACAAAAGAGATAAAATGTATGTTTTATGAACAGAAGGAAGCATTATATGAAGGGTTTCAGGGCAAAACACGACAAACGTCATTTTTGAAAATTTTGAGTTATACATGTACCCCTCAGTACTGGGAATGGTGATAGTGCTTTATGGTAAGGACTTTTTCTTTTCACCAAACGTGACTTATCCTTCCTGCAAGTGTTCAGAAAATTCTAGTTCTTAATGATAAATGCCTAACTACTGGAGAAAAAATTGTAATTTTTCTGTAATCGGCGATTTTGGATATGTCGCATTTTGCCCTGAGACCCTTCATCTGTGATTGCTGAACTTTAAATGTTTTTGTTTACCAAATGCCACCAGTTGTGTAGCTCCTGTGTATGGCTTACACTGGCTGTGAACATCAAGAACTGGGTGTTTTTGTTTTCCAAAGGCTAGAAACCAGATTATCTATGACATTTGCAGTGAGCATCAGAAAAAAACATTTATAACCTTTTTGTAGGCAGGGATAGCAGGCGCCTGCTTTATGTTGAGTGGATAAGCAACACTTACACAAGAACCTCTCATGTTCTGGCATGTAAATTTACTTGTGCAAACAGCACAGGAACATCTTTTATGACATGATAGAACAAAATGTTGTAATTACAAGTGTGAATATAATGAAGCAATCTAACCGTCCTCAATTTTTACAGCTTGAAGGAAAAATCTCGTTATGAAATTTTGTTTGTGCTGATCATTCAGGAAGTTGTCTCTCTCCCCCCCCCCCCCCCCCCCTATTTTTTCTTCCTTTTTCTTTTTTTGTTTTTTTGTTTGTTTTTGTTTTTGGTTGAAACTTCATAGTTTGATCGACTGCTTTTCAAGGAAAGCCTTATCTGGAGAATTGAATGCAAGCATAAGTGGTGATAAGAAGTTGGTGAAGAGAAAAGGGATGGATAAATTTCACAATATATATATGTGTTCTGTTGTAATATAATGTTGATTATCAGTTCAATACCACAAAGTTTTAATACCATCCTTTCGGCACAAAAAGATGTTTCTATGTGCACACACTACCTCAATGTGCACACACTACCTTCTCCTCAGAATTTCTGTATTAGGAAAATTCAGATTCGTATATGGTTCAACTCGTAGGTATTTATTTCGCTATGGTTTAATTGTTAAATTTGCTGGTTTAGATAGTCATTGATTTTTTTTTGTTTTTGTTTTTGTTATTGAATTTGTTGTTAATATACTAGTTTAGATAGTCAGTGATTTTTTTTTTTTTTTTTTATTGAATTTGTCTTTGCTTTCCTCCCTCAGTGTTGCATAGATGACAACGAGGAGATGCTCAAGCTGCTCCTGGAGTTTGGAGCTAATGTGAATGCATGTGACAGCGAGATGTGGACGCCGCTCCATGCAGCTGCTACTTGCGGCCACGTCACGCTGTGTAAACATCTCATTGACAGGTAAAGACTAAGACAGGAGAAAGGTGGAGGATAAAAAGCATTCAGAGATCGAAGAAAACTAGAGTTGAGAACATTTTGTCCCTTTTGCATGGCCTTGAACTTGGTTTTACATTTTTTGGGGAAAGAATGTAAACTGGCTGGAGGCGGAAGGAAAGGGGGACAAACAGGATCTGTTGTCTCAGATCTGTTTGTTCAGGGGAGAGAAGAAGGTGATTACCCCTGGCTTGTCTGGCCAGTGATGTTTTTTCAACACGACAGCAAATCTTCAGCTGTTTTGCTGCTGTACATCAGCATTGTCATCTCTAGAGGAAACCAGAATTGATTATGTGTATGAAAAGAAGATTGGTGTATGATGAGTGGAAAGAATTTTTGTCCCCAAGTAGAGAAAAAGTGAGGTTGTGAGCTCAGTTCTATGTCGCTCTATCTCCATTTTACGCATTTTGATAAAATTTACGTTTTATGTTTAGCAGATGTTTTGCACATAGGAGACGGGACAAAATGAGTTTCAAAATCCACCTGTTTGGGCAAGTGATCAGTGAAATAATTAATTACATGGTAGATTTATTATCCCTCTTTCATATGACATATATATCTCCAAATGGACCAAAAAGGAGATAGTGCAACACAGAACTGAGCTCACAAAGTCAATAAAGTTCAAGATATGGTTGATCCAGCTTGATGTCGTCACCCAGTAATATTGCATGTCTGTAATGAAAATGATACAAGATCTATAAAATATTATAATGTCTAAATTTGCATTGATGTCTCAACCTTTCTCATCCGCTTCCATACTTTCATCCTACCAACTTTATCTGAAACTGTTCCTGTCATGTAGAATTACAGAGGAATGGACCTCGGAATAATTCCTTTATTTGAAGACAGTAAGAGATGGACAGTCTTTGAGGACAATTTGATTGATTTGTTATGTAAGAGGAGATTGTGTAGCTTTCTGAAAAAGAAATCATTCATGTATAAGCATTGTAAGAGCTTCTGTGAGGCCAAGTCTAAATATTTTCAATACACTTCTAATAATATTGCAGCTTCAGATATTTAGCTTTAAGAATTAGTCCATGGTATCTGCAGTCATGTCTCGGGCCTTTTTTCATAATCACAATAAGTAGATTGCGACCAGCTCCCAATTATTCTGATCTGTTTTACCCAAAACCTAAGCCATATATAATATTTAATTGTGTGAAGAGCATAATTTCTTAATTCTTTATGGTCATTCAGCGTCTGGTGAGTAGCAGGTAAAAAAGGCCTTGTATCCACCATCCTATGATATTAACAGTGCCAGTTATTACTCTATGCGCAGATGCTAGTATTTTATCAAATGACCACTACAAGATCCCAGTGGAAATAAGATGTAAGTGGAGATAAAAGCACAAAAAAAAACAACAAAAAAAAAACAAGCAGATTGCCCAATATCAGCCCTGTTTTTTGTTCTATATTTCAGAGGAGCTGAATTACTAGCAGTGAACACTGATGGAAACATGCCATATGATATTTGTGAGGATGAAGTGACTTTAGATTACATTGAGACTGAGATGGCCAAAAGAGGTGAGTAAACAGTTATTTGAAAACTTCAAGATAAAACCGGGTCTGAATCATCAGCCTTTGAAAATGACTGACATTTATGATGGCCACAGGAAACAATATAAAATGACCAGCAACTTGAAATTTTATTTCTGTCGGTGAACATTTTAAAGTGCAAAAAGTACGCCAATTTCCTGCAATATGTTTGATCTATATATGTTAAGCATCACAGGTTGAAAGAAATCAGCAGTGGCTGGGCAGTTTGATGAGGTTTGAATGGTGAAATAGGATATTACAGCAGTCCTTCATTACTTCCGGAGATGGATGAATGAATTCTAACATAGGGGTTATGAGGTTAATGCCAGTACATTTCACTCACTCACTCACACTCACTCACTCATTCACTCACTCACTCACTCACTCACTCACTCACTCACTCACTCCACTCACTCACTCATTCACTCACCGCCCACTCACTTAGTTAACAAATCAGTCAGTCAGTTTTTCAATCAATCAATCAATCAATCGACAGGTATAACACAGGAGCAAATAGACGAGACCCGCCTTACGACAGAGAGACAGATGTTAAATGATCTGAAGGACTTGGCAGCAAGAGGGGGAGACTTGGAGGTCAAAGATCCTGTGGGAGCATCCATGGTATGTTTGTCCTTTGCTGTCAGTCTCTCATTGCTTGCTCTTACAGAGTTAAAGTGAGGGTCAAGTCATCCTTAAACTTTGGAATAATGATATTGTGTTCTGTATCAGAGGATCTTTTATTTTAATTGTAATTTGAGAATGGAAATCTTATTTATAAGCTGATGTTATTGAAAGAGAGACTAAGTGCGTAATGTTACACATTAATTTATTATAAAAGTCTCATTATACATTATCCAGTTAAGAGTTGGGAGAGTAACAGCACTTACATTAAGAAACGTACAGTATTTTTACATGAAATGTTACATAAGAGATGTGACACAATGAAATCAGACTCTCGTCAAATTTTGAGTGTATGGAGTTATGTGTATCACTGTAAAGATTATTAATTTCCCTTTCAGTTTGTTAAAAAAATGGTTGTTCTATCTTAAGTAGAAGTCGAGACAATAGGGCTTTCCTGTTGCTGCAGATGAATTCATTGAGAAAATGGCTGATCACTTCTATAAATCCTTCTTTATTTTTGTAAGATTATGCCACAAAATTACAAGTTTCGGGCTTTTATTCGATCTGTTTCAGTAAACTGAACTCTGAAAGGCATTTTCAGATTGATATAGAAGGGCTTGATAAAGGAAAAGAAATGCGTCGAAAATGCATTCGCTGTTGACAAACACCTGATTTCTCCGGTCGGCTCAGTTTGACAAGTGCCTGATTTCATCCTGTTGTGTCTCTTATTATTATCATATTCCTTTAACCATAAATAGCACATATTTTGCAGTCAGTCAGAATGAGTTGTATGTCAGTTTTGCACCAAATTGAGAAAATGCTATCATGTACAAGAGTAATTCATACTATGTCACAAGAGGAAAAACTTCTGAGGTGGCTCGACCACGCTGGAGATCTTGCAAACTTAAGAAAGAGAGGGTGACCCATAAGCACCCACCAAAATCAGGAGAAAATAGCACAAAGGAACAGTTTATCACATTAATCTCACCACATCCTGATATAGTGACAATCTCCCTTGATATATTTTATTTAAATTCCTCATATAAGTGATATATTATTAGTTATATTTTATCTTTAAACATATTCACTTATTCAGTGATGCCAGGCACAACGTAGGTGTAATCATGCTGATGTGCCATAAAATTAGAACACTAACAAACAAATAATCCGTCAAGCAGCATTTTCTTGTTCAGGGACGAATACCTTTTCAGGTTTTTCAATATAAACACGGATATATTGGACCATTTTTATGATATTGAATTCCCGATTGCTCGGTTCGAATTGAGCGATTTGAGAGATATTCAACTGACTCATTCTGACTGCCCTTGAGACATAAGTATGTGTTATGACTATTTGATTCAGTGAAGACAACCAATTTTGGACTAGAATTTCTCACCGCCTTTTTTCCTTTTTCTTTTTCCTGAAGGATCCACAAATACATTTTCAATTTCGATTTTGTTACTGAATGCACTCAGGCTTTCAGTTCATTGTGAACCCGCCCCCCTCTTGCTTTGTTATGGAAATGCCTGCAATTTCCTTTTGATATGTGACATATGAGCAGAGCCCAACAATAAATGATATAGAGAGGAAGACTTTTGATACTGCATATCAGTTTGCTTAAAAAAAAAAAAAAAAAGATCTTAAAATAACAACACCAGAATTGGTTTCTCTCCAAGAAATTGGATCTTATCAGCAAGTGATTTCTTGACAGATCACATGGAGATTCTTTGGAATAAATTATGCAGGAAGAAGACTGGGCAGTTATCAGCATGTTTATGACTGATGCTAAAGGATTTCTACACATGTATTTTTTTTACGGATTGATGATATAATTCCCTGTAAATGTCTCACTATAAAAAGATTGGAGATTATGATTCCCTGTAAATGTCACATTGTGAAAAGATCGGAGAATTGTCACTATTAAATGAGAGTGATTACATTATGCTTTATATGTGGCACGCCAGGTAAAATCTGTGAAATTTCACAGGTCCGTCATTGAGAAAGTGGATTTTATGAATGACGGAGCACTTTAGTTAAATGTGGATGTGAAAATTGCAGCATAGAAGAGTTGTAACTATACAGGTTTTTCACTGAAATAAAGTGCATTCATTTCCTTTTTCTCTGACACCAATGAGTCTACAGTGGAAAATTGGATGTCAGACTCATTGTATCAGGTGTCTAGTATAAGTTCCCAATTGCGTTGATGATTTTGTTTTTGTTTGTCAATTTCAGCTTCATATAGCAGCAGCTAATGGCTACGTGGAGGTGGCAGATTTTTTGCTAGATCATCACGTCAACATTGACTCCAGGGACAATGAATCCTGGCAGCCTGTGCATGCTGCTGCCTTCTGGGGTCAGGTGAGGAAAGGATGAATGAATGAGAGAAAGTATAAGGAGAGGGAGGGTATTTGAGGGAGTGAGAGAGGGAAGGAGCAGGGAAGAGAGTAAAAACTAAGAGGGTGTGAAGGAGAAAGGGAGGGAAGAGAGGATGAAGAGAGAGAGGGGAAAGGAGGAAGAGAGGATGGTAGAGAGAGTGAAGGATGAGAAAAAGCACGTATAAAAAGGGGGAGAGAAGAGAAAATGTGAGAGTGAGAGGAGAATTGCAGAGGTGAGAGAGAGGGACAAAAATAGCAAGAGGGAGGAAATGAAAGAAAGTGGATGAGCTGAACATCGCAGAGATGGAGGATAGAGAGAGGAGGGGAGAGGAGCAAGAAAGAGGGAGGGAACAAAACAAAGTGAGATCGAATGAGTGTTTAAGTGATCAGATCCTTAAATTGAATGGTAGCAGATGTTATGAATAAGAATATTGACACACAATCCTTATCTGTTTGTCCTTAGTCAATAGCTAAAATTACTTCCTCTGTATATGTTACAAGACTGTGGGAAGAACTTGTTTCACCAGTATATTCAAGTTTAGCAGATCACCTGATATCTTATTATCGTCAACAGTTCAGTTCAAATTAAATGTTAAATTGAAAATAGTAGCATAGTATTATTATGAGCTGTCTTTAGTTTCCTGAACATTTCCTTTATGAATTGATTTCATTGAAACTCACCAGAGAACAATTTACACTTTTTTTTCCACCCCCTGCTTTTACATGGTCTGCATCTCAGGAATAGGCTGGAGTCAATGTTGCAGTGTAATATGAAGAATGCCTGCTTATAAATTAGCAGGTATGAAAGACAGAATTTAAAAGAAAATAAAATTTTTGTTGTTAAGGTTTCAGAAAACTGATGTTGATTAAGAGTAATTTTTTTTGGCCATGGTTATACTCCGGTCCCAGACTGACACTACAGTATACTAAATAATAAAACAATCCCACTGGCTTAACCTGCTGAATCCCTCGACCAGCACAAGTCCACCCTAACGCTAACATGTACATCCGATGAGCAGGACTGACGTATTATAATAGTCAATTCGCT
>JBCAUA010000021.1:1744530-1768282 GCA_038406235.1 Peronia verruculata | reverse complement strand
TATATATATATCACAATAAGAAAAATTATTTTCATCATAATATGATATTTTTTAAAAAAATATTTATTATTGTTATTATTATTCTGTTACTTATGTGTCATATATAAAAAAAAAACAGCGATTTTTGCCTTCCTTACAATGTGGTTGATGGCCAAGATGGCTCATTCGATAGCCGCCTTGACAGTTCTAGCTAGAGTTAAAGAAAATTTGAGATTCAGTACTACAAAGATATGACTGAGGGCCTTAGATGTTCATGGACATAATAATGCTAGAGAATATTGATCTGACTAGGTTTCTTTCCATATCGCTCCACATTTGCCTCACCTGTCTGTTAATCGGAGTCCTCTACAGATTTTGTCCATCAGAACTCTGTATCATCTTGTGTGCCTTTAAGAAAAGAAAAAACTGAATGACATTTTTACGCATGAAGTGGCTACATAAAATAACGATAGAACTCCGCCTTGCTTTGTTTCTAGGTATCGTTAGACTGCTCCACATTTGCTTTCCCTGTCTGTTAAAAAAACTGAATGATATTTTTCCCATGGAATGGCTACATAAAATAACGATAGAACTCCGCCTTGCTTTGTTTCTAGGTATCGTTAGACTGCTCCACATTTGCTTCCCCTGTCTGTTAAAAAAATGAATGACATTTTTACGCATGGAATGACTACATAAAATAACGATAGAACTCCACCTTGCTTTATTTCTATGTATCGTTAGACTGCTCCCATACTTCACTAGTCTCTCTTATTCGTTTTCAAAGGACTATAATTATCTTGATCATCAATTTAAAATTCTCGTTCCCATTCTTTCTTTCACAGCAATCAAAGTGCCAGGTAAGCGTTAGAGATATCTTATAATTTCAAATATTATACTGATTATAAGGGTTCATATTATCATCGTTACAAATTTACAGTTGTTTTCAAATTTAAAACACTGACTATCAATCGACCCCATAATTCAATACATTTAGGGATAAAATAGCAATCTGGAGATCTAAGGTAAAATCTTATTGCAATGGAACTGGCAAGACATTTTGAGTCAGGTTCGTTCTCCAAGTTAACAACATAATTATCGTCGTCACAGTAATCACCATTATTATAATTTCAGTATAGTTAATATTGTGGTTTTTATTCTTTTTAACATTTTTTATGTATGTATGTATGTATGTATGAATGTATGTATGTATGTATGTATGTATGTATGTATGTATGTATGTATGTATGTATGTGTATGTGCGTATGTATGTGTGTATGTATGTATGTATGTATGTATTATGTGTGTATGTATGTATGTATTGACACACGCCTAGGATCTACATGTACGCTCAAAGTGGCTTAGCTGACATTCAATTAAAGCTGTTGCTGGTACGTGCCATGTCCATGTTTGTTTCAAAATGCATAATGTTAGAGACATGGCTAAAGTACGGGTCATATTGATTAGATCTATCTGTATCTCAATATTACTTACCATTTTCGTACAATAGAAGAAATGCATGCTTCGATAAGAAGAACAGTACCATATGTGCTGCACAGACATATTATTAAAAGGTAGTAAGCCTATGACATGTCTATGGTATACTATATTTCAAAACAAAACAAGCAAAGCAAACCAAAACGAAACGCATGCATGCAAACACACACACACACACAAATTCGAACAATATTTGGTAAGCAGTAAATTAAATATCCAGAGTAAATGTACTTTCTCACTGTCGAAAATGATAAAAATTTACATGGACTAGCAGGTAAAATTTCTCTGACGCGTATATCGATACCGGTAGTGCATTTAAATGAATCCGACCGTATTGGTGTTTTAATGCTGTATATGAAATGTATTAAACTTTTCAGGAATCGTGTAGTCCTTACATGAACACTAAAGATGGTAACAAAGGTGGTATACCTGACTGCAAATTATTCTTCCGTTTATACACACCAAGAATCACACATCTTTCTATCCATAGATCATCATTTCTTTTTATGAAATCAGTAAAGAAAACGCTAGGAGTTTAACTAAAATGACAAGTCTTTTATTGAAAGCATTACAGAAAAGAGCAGCTCTAATTCTCCTGAAAACTACAACTAAAGAACAGGAAAGAAATAATATCCTTGATAAAAAATCTTCACCATAAGTGACATGTTCAGATAAAAAAACAAAACAAAACAATAACATAAAAAGAGATGTATCACCTGAAAAGAAATGAAAAACCAACCAACAAACAAAAATATGATATAACAAATACACACAAAACAGACAAGAAATGCACAGGGCTGTCAAATGCCCACTATTATCTAATAATGCCCCAAATAATTCTAGTTGAGGTGATTGCTAAAAAAAAAAAAAAAACGGACAAAAAGAAAAAGACAAAAAACTATGCTACTAGTGTATCAGGTCCCATCTAAACTGAGCATTAAAACTGGATTAAATGTGCTGTGATAATTTTTCCTTAGAAACTTGTGTATTGAGGGGTTAGTTATTTGTATGTACATAAATGTATGCATTTGCAAGAAATAGTACATATGATTTTTGTTGGTGTTATAATGAAAGAATAATAAATATAATGATTATGATGACAATAAAATAACATCAACAATAATAATAAAATAATAGTAATAATAATAATCATAATAAAAGTAATAATAATAAGAGCCATGACAGAAGATGACAAGAGAAAAAAAAGGATGTGGGGGTTGGGCCCTTTACCTATTTCTAGTTGACCATGAGTTCAACATCTATTATGAAAATAGTTTACAGAATTCTCAGGTTGAACTTCCATTAAAACTCCATTATGAAAGAACAGTCACATAAAACTATCAACATATATAGATCTACTTATACTAAAATATGGAGAAGGATGAAAATGATTTCAATTTTAATGAATTAATCTGTATTTTTTTCTAAGGGCATGGCAATGATGTCACTAAAAAGGAAAAATTATATGCTGTATGACATAGTTATGACACACAGAATCCCATCACCAGTTATAGTTCTTCTATTTCTACAATTAAGTGTGGGCAGTTATGCACAAATGAAATGAAAACTTAAAAAAAAAAAATGTAAAAAATGCAAGACATAAATATGTTATGTTTTCAATTTGTTTCTGAACTCCAGTGAGATCCTGCATTTTCAATTTCCATGCTTCCCCTTTCCTTTTCTGCATGTGAAATGTGTGTATCTAGGGATGTGTTGAAGGTGGGAAAGAAAGCATCTACCTATTCTAAACAACAGTGAAGATTGAATCTTAGCTTCGCAAGAATCAATGCTAACTGAATCTATGAACCAATATACACAAAAAAAAAAAAAAAAAGGAAAGGTTTATATATGTACTACACAGTTGAATATAATTTGTGGGGGAAAGAAAAGGAACCTTGTCAAAATGTTGTACTAGCCCCCCCCTTTTCAAGGATTAGTGAAGATTTAACGTGGCACAGCAATGTTTTTCCACTACTGCAGAGGAAATTTAATGATTTATTGATTGTATTTACAATCACCGGAAACAATATTGCATGTATCGCCATGTACTGTCTTCCTCAAATTTTTACAAGAAGCTATTTAATATCTCTAAGTTACAAAGTGATGTAAGGCAAAGTGAAATTTTGGACGTAAGTTTGTAATAAAAAGCAGAATAATAAAGGGTTGGAGCATTGTATCGACTGGTGGAAAAATTTTGGCTCACACTCACAGAGGACTGATTGTTTTAATTGCTTGAGGTTTTATGTTCCACAACACTAAATTGTGAAAGAAAAAATAATAATGCCTGGTATTAACAGAATCTGTACAATGAAGTTTGTATGGAAAAAGGCAGTAACGGAGCTGTTTAAATCCCAAATTTGACAATATGTGGATACTTGAGCAAACCAGACAGGATGTACTGGCAGACCATTACAAAATCAAGAGGGAAAATTTCACGGCACTGGACATTTCTGAGAACGTTTTGAATTCTTTGGGATAAAAAAAGAGGCTGTCAAAAAAAAAAAAAAAAACATAAATACATAAAATAAAAAAAATAAAAAAAAAATCGTGTTTGAAACACAGTGATCCAAAAGGTTCTATCAGAAAATGTCTGGAAACAATAGAACCTTTCTTCATCTCTGCCTGTATTGACAGAAACATACTGTAGCCACTGCAAAGATTAGATTGATATATCTTCTTGGATTACAATACACAGGTCAGCACTGACAATCAAATACAAACGCATGATATACTGTATACAAAAGTATTGGAAAAAAAAATATTACAAGTGTATGTACATAGAACATGTGCTAAGAACTTTTCACATGACAAAATACATTTCCTGGTCACTGCTGAGGAGGATGACAGAACTGAACAACAAAGTAACACTATCAATTCACGGAGTTTTGTTCCTGGGAATTGTAGGATGAGAAATGATAGTGAGTTTTTGTTTTTTTTTTCAACTAGATCTATCAGTTTTTGAATTTAGGCTTAACTCACTGACTCAGGTCAGTGATGATGAAAGAATATTCTATTTCAATGCATGGTCAATGAAATCCAATGATCATGCAGTGTCTCAACTTGTTTGTGGCTAATTTTCATACACTCATTCATAAAAACAATGACTGATCTCTTTCACACTTTAAAGACCTATCTCAGCACAGAGATTTAGTTTGTGAGTATATGTATGTGCAATGTTACTGCTACCAAACTGTGAGCTTTTATGTGCAATATTTTGTCTAGGATGTAAGAAGAAAGAAGGTAAGATATAAACTTTTATCATAAGTGGAAATTGTTCTTCACTACACAGTTCCATCTAACTGTTATATTCCTTGTTCAAGATATTATAAGCCCAAAAATGGTGGAAATGAAAAGAAATGATGTTATTTTCACGATGCTGATAAAATCAAATGACTAGTCTGGACAAACCAGTGAAAGATTGAAAGTGATCACAGACTTTTTTGTCAGTGTATACAAGAGAAGAAGATTGTTTTTCCAACAAGGTATTACAATGAAGAATTGAAAGGAGATAATATGGAGAGCAATAAATTGAAGAAAATTATAGAGGATGGAATTCCATTAGAAAGTTCATGGAGTTCTCTGGGAGAGAGAGCTTACCTGATATCACTAGGAGTTGAGAAAGACTGGTATCTTTTTTTGTTAGTAACCTGACTTAGTATTAAATCTTTCTATGTGTGCAACATAGTTAAAAATGCCAAAGTAGCAGATAGATGACATGAGAAATTATTCTGTGAGATGGGAAAAATAAAGCAATCCATATGTTTCATTGTAAATGTTCCAAGTGTGACTTCACAAATTTTGAACTTTGAAATGGCTACTTGTCATACAAAATTAATCTATTTGAGGTCTGAATTTTTTAATAACACTGTCCCACCCTCTTTCTTGTCAGTTACTCATGATGGCAAATCTTTCATATTTGCAAGGGTGGTGAAAGACTGAAAAAGAGACCCCCCACCCCCTCCCCAGCAAAAAAAAATGTAAAAAATCCTAGTGTAATTACACTGCATGAAGTTTTGAAGGTATAATATTTGAATGTAAATGTGTTAAAAATTGTAATTAGTAAATGCTTTTAAGTTTAAAGTGCAAGGGAACTACAGGATGCTACTGCTACATCTCTGAGAAGATTTTACCTGTCTCAGTCTCAGCAAAGGCTGAGAGAAAATTTGTTGACTATGTCAACTACAGCCATGGATCTTCATTTCCAAGGCTTAGTAATGTATTCCGGTCTTCTGGCTATTATTGCCTGACAACATCAACATCAAACAAGCCTTATAATGCCATACAGACTGGAAGAAACAGTTGTTCTTGAATGTCTCATAGCCATGCTGCCCATACAAGCCAAATAATATTGAGTGCATTGTAAAATATAATTCTCCATTTAATTTTGTAATTTTCAGTATGATACTGAGGGGATAAAAAGAAAAAAATTATCAAATCAAGTCCTGAAATCAAAGAAAACATAAAGAAAGAGCCACAAAAAAAAAAGACCCTTAAAAAAAAAAAAAAAAGAGAGAGAGAGAGAGAGAAAAAAAAAGATGATAAATATATACCGGTACAAATAAAACCAAAAAAAAACAACAAACAAACAAACAAAAACAAAAACAAAAAAAAGAAAAAGATTTCAATATTCCAAATAATAAAAATTTCGATAAATATCTATGAGATGAACAAGAATAACGTCTCAATAATATAATTCCGGGGGGAATGAGACATAGACAACGAATGAAGACACCGAGATCCACTTACACATGATCACATTCTTTTTGCACTCTGGGAATTTACTGAGCTTGCATGATCTTGTCTCCCCCCTTCAGGTGAGACAAAAACCAGAAGCTTGACTAAGATTCACTGAAGCTGCACTCTTGTTGGCTTCTCCCAGTTAATTATGTGGCTACATCTTGTGCTCCACACAGGAGCAGCATTTTATTTCAAAGAAAATGCTGTATTGTCAGGTCAACGAAACAACACAATGAATGATATGCAAATATGATTTTAAAAAAATAATGAAACATATAAATGAATGAGTAAATTCATATATAAAAATAAAATAAATATAAAAAAAAACAGCTAAATAAATAAATTATGAAGTATAAGAGTAAATATAAGTAACAATATTTGAAATGATAAATTAAAAAAAAAAAAAAAAAGTATTGATTAATAATAATTACTAAAAAGAAAAAAATGGATATTCAAATTAAGAACATGAAATAAAAATAAGATAAAAGAATAAATATTGTCAGGACAGATATTAGAGAAGAATTTTGGCAGGCATAATAGTTCTAAATGTCTTGAAGTGTACCATTTTTTTAAAGTTTACGAGACATTGGCAAACAACTGAATCATTCCACACAAAACAAGATAAGTTTACAATCATTCATCCCTTTATCAGACACTCAAGATAAATAATATACCAAATGATCTTAACTTCATAACTCATAACATAAAGTGTGAATCAGTCACCTATCTGAAGCACACTTCAAAATAAGTATTTGTTCAATGTAATCTACAATCTTCTGATGTGCAGAGGTTATGAAATGAATAACCTCCACATCAGAAAAATGGAAAATGAAGCGGGTGGAAATGAGATAGTCAGAAACGGTTAAAAGGGACAGAACAATTTCTGTCTCACTGCCTTGAATCTGTCAAGGCAAAGGACTACTAATTACAGGGCTTTGCCATGTCAAACATGGCATCATTTTAAATAAATGAAATTAAGACAATTTCTTTGAATGGTTCAAATCTGATGCCTGTTCTATTTACTGGTCCGATAATCTTCTTCGCAGTCAGACAAAGAAGGAAAATGGATCTCAACAAATAATTGCAGCAACTATTGACAGAACTGAAGTTGTCAGTTCTCCATCCCACAATCATCTCTCATCCTGAATAGGGTCATTGCCTGCACTTTCCTATGTCCAGCTGAGGAAAATAATTAGATGTTTCTATCACCTCCGTCAAGTACCAAAAAGCTATCAACGATGCATATATATAAAATAATACACCATATGTACAGAGAACATGAATGGAATCCACACAATAAAGCATAAACATTATGACAGCAAAATCAAACATGCATAAATACAAAATTTAAAATAAGCGAACTAAAAACTGATTCAAAGGAAGTGAAAAAAAAAAAAACCTCACAAAGAGAAATAAATTTGAATGAAATTACAAAACAGTAACATCTAAATCAGTACAACTGGTTTCTCTGCATTGAGTTTTTCTCTGCTATAACATATTATAGTGTTCATGTTTCTCATTTTCTGAGCTGCTATAATAAAAAAAAAAAAAAAGTCGTTCATGTAATCTAGTTGCTCCCTTTTGAAGCATGAATGTGCAAAAGCAAAACTGTCACTTCTTGTCTTTAGCCTCATGATACTAAAATGTCTATTGTTTCAATGGACTATTCAAACAATAATGCTTAAACCTCTAAAACACCCTTGCTTAAAACAATGTAAATATGGATTGTTTTAAGTACTGATGTATACATTTAAAGAGTACACCTATGCGAAATGATTTTGTTTCAGAAGGATCAGAATACCAAATTTATCACCACAATGGCATATACATGTATCTTTCTTCATCTAACCAAGAGGATTTACAATTTATACCACATTTGCAGTAATATTTAGCGCCAATGTTACTCTTTCATATGCTTGAACTGTTAATTTCAACTATAAATGCACTCACTTTAATATGGTGTAAAACAGTACCTTACTACATCACCTACACTGAAATATTTTGACTACAGTTATTAATCATCATTTAAAAAGCTTTTATTTGGCAGCTTCCAAGATACCCTAGGGCTTCATCTACTTCTATGGATATAACACGAAAGATTCACCATTTTCATGTTTATGAATTATATATTATAAAGCTGAGCTTTATGTTAATCAGATAGCAATGGGGACAAATTAAGTACACTTGTTACATGAACTGATTTTTAGGGTTAAGCAATTCAACATAATCTAAATGTAATATATGTATTATTAATAGAGGTTGATGATAAAATCTTTCATCTTTTTCCCCCTCGAAATTCTACTTTTTTTCTGTCTTTTTTGACAGATGGTCCTTACAAGTCAATACTGTTTTACTGTGAGTATGTGCACCCCTACATAATCAAGTTTGAAACATTTGACCTTTAAATAAGAATGCCACAGTTCCATTTTTTTTTTTTTTAAACATTTGACCTTCGTTCTAAATAAGAATACCATAATTCCCGTTTTCTTATACTCTCACAATGAAAGTTTACTGTTTTTAAAAATAAAATAAAACAAAAATAAAATAACATAAAATTCTTCCACCTGATAAAAAAAATCAAATGATTATATACACTCATGAGCAATTATTCTTCTCCTTCACCAAGTGAGAACCAACTTAAGAATGGACATAAGGGAAATATGCTATTTTCACTTTGCAATGTTTGTTACAAAAACCGTCTGTAAAAGAATAGTAACGTTCAGTTAAAAATACAACATCAACTTGTGAAATGAACCATATAAAAATGTCAATGACTTTAGCTCAATTGATGTACAGTAATGGTTACTTTAATATAAACATGTCAACATTATTACTGCAATCTCTGATTATTTTTTATTTTCATTTTGTTTCCATATTTTACTTGTGAATGTTTTTATCATGAGCAGTAGATGAAAAGGATAGAAATATATTCATTATATGACAATACACATACAGTTTCAGCATTATATATACATATGTATGAGATTACAATGATTTATCTGTTTTTCTTATTTATCATACATAACATACAAAAAAGGCGTAAAAGCCACTTCAGAGTCTTGCTCAATCTACACAATTTAATTGTATGTACAGACGTGTTGGACTAGTTATTCCATATAACATAGATGAAAATGAGATATCACCAATATATCATACCCAAATATTATGCCTTCCCACTGAAGAATAAATTCCCTGCCCTGAGTTGGGAAATGCAAGAATCTTGAGTATCGGATTGGAGTGGAGGTTTGAGACACATGTTGAGTATAACAGCTACTTGCAGAAAATAATCTTGCTGATAACAGCACTTGGCATATCAAACAAAGAACATATTACTGGAACTTTATCCTGGCAAGATGTTGGGAGGAACTAAACAAAAAATCGTACCAAGTAACAGTTCTATTTAAACTAAAACTGACCTTCGAGAAAGAAATGAAAAAAACAACAAAAAACAAACAAACAAATTAAAAAAAAAGGTTTAAAAACAAAAACATGCCTTTTAATGAAAAAATTAAAAGGTGGTAAAAAAAAAAAAAAGCCAAATATACTTTAAAAAAATTTTTTAAAAAAGACAGAAAGGAAAATAAAAAAAAAAAGAAGGAAGTTGACTGCATGATGCCATCTAGAACTAAAAAGGGACAGGTACTTTGGGTAAATCACTGCCTGACCATTAGGAATAAACTTTCATGGACAATGTCCTTGAAACATCCTCTAATTATAATTACAGCCTAGCTTCCATTGTTTACACTGTCATGATTGTCTAAGGCAAGCCTTTTCCATAAAAAAACTAAACCTGTAAAATATCTCAATGATTCTGAGCCAAACATGCACTACAACCAATACATCTTTCAAATTTGACCAGCAATAGGGCAAAAAATCACCTTATTTCCCTTTCACTGTTAATGACCACCGTTTTGCTTTTAAAAATGTGGAAAACTATGATCAACAGTTTGTTATGAATGAAACAATACGATTATGAGGAATGATGAAATCAAATATGGCTGTAAACAGGATGAAATCAAGAAACATCACAAAGCGGATTCTGTAATTTATGGGAAGCACCTCCAGAAATTAACCAAATACTTTTTCTTTGGACCCCTTTGTCCTCTAAATTTCAGATATTGTAGAGGGAAAAAAAAAAAGCAGATTTGGAGAATATGAGACAGTTAAAGAACAATAAAAAGAAAAGAAACAACAAAGAGAAACTGAGCTGAGAGGATATAAAAAAAAAAAAAGTAGCATATGACACATGAGTGGATCAATGTTAAGAAAACTGTATAAATCACGGCAAGATGTATTAGTTTCTGCCTATGGGAACATGCACCTCATAGTTCACTCAACATTCCACATTACAATCCATCAACATGAAATGGAATTCATCAAGTTTAAATGCGCCTGGTGGACAAAAATTCAGTAATCAGTAGTAGTATTTATTTTTTTTGTTTGTTTTAAATGTAAGAATTTAAAAAAAAGAAAAAGGATAAAAAAGATAAGGACTGCTTCATGGTACCAGTGAATGAACTGTTTTTCACTTTATTTGACAAGTATTTTATCTGCAAAAGATGATTTGTGGTAACTTTAGACATTGCCCAACTATAAATGTCATCCTTACCATAAAAGAGTTTGAACCAATGAAATAATTATTTGGCACCTAAGTCAATCTAAATAGCTCTGAAACATTTATTAAGTAAGATGCAGTGGAATCCTCTTAATTCAAAGTGGAAGGGAAGAAGAAATGACTTCGAATTAAGCAAGTTCAAATTGCATGATGGTCAAATGAAATGACTACAACTATTGCGTAGTTACTTCCCTTGACGTTAAAACTACTAAACTTGACGCTTGCTCCAAAGTTTACCAAGATCTAGATCTACGTCTTTTAGTTTGTCTGTATTTCTGGTCAACAATTTTATTTTCATCTCTATACTGAAAGAGTTTCTCTTCAACGGGTTGGAACCTCATATTTAACTTTAAGGGGATCTGAATTAGATCTAAATCTAAACAACGCAAAGTGTAGATTACACTACAATGTTGATCTAGCTTGTTGGTCGGTACAATCGCACCGTTTCAATGGGAAATCACTTTCACTGCTGCATTCCACTAGCCTCAAGCTAGATCTAGTCAACGAAGACTGCAAAAAAGAATGGGTTGAGAAAGAGGGAGCGCATATGCTACGTCTACTGAAACAAACAATCTTGCAGTAACTAGCGTCAGGTGTGGTTGGCCCATGGAGCTATTACTAGGCCTACCCATTGTTTGCTCATACTGTTCATTCATGGTTGTTTTGAAACTGATGGTCAATGGTCAGTCTCCTGAGGCAGAATTTGCATTCTTGGGTTGGTCATACCAGGCCTATGTGTCTGGTCAATAGCCAGTCCTTCCCTTAGTTGTATAACATGGCATGATGACGTCATGTATCGATCGATAGTGCATCGTTCTTTGTTCAAATATGGTAGATCTAGATGTCAATGCAAGTTTCCAGGACCACTGAGGTGATGCAGAATCGGTGGGTAAAGCAATGCAGATCATTCATTTTTCAACAAGTACATTTCGGATTTTCACGTTAATGCTGTGAAAACTTTGAATTACCGAATTTGAATTAAGAGGATTGGGGCAGGCTTAGTTCGAATAACGAACATTATTTTTACCGAAGACATAGAAGGGAATATTCCAGGGTTATTTGAATTAAGCAGAAATTCAATTTAAAAGAGTTCGAATTGTTTGGACTCCACTGTACATGATTTTGGAAAGGGCAATACCAACAATCTTGTCAGGTTTTTAAATGCTACATGAAATGCTGTGAAGCACAGCATGATTTACACAGAAACCAAAAATTTGCTTATGAAAAGAAAAGCGAATTGTTCCCAAATTTGTTTCCCATTAAAAACAATTCACTTGAACATGTATATGCTGCCTTAACTGTATCCAAAGATCTCTCTAATAAGACTCAAGATTAGTTATAAATATTCTTTATATCAGGAAAAAAGTAGTCATGAAATTATGAAATGCAAAAGGTGACCATCATGAAGCACAGGTTTATATACAATCTTTAAAAAAATGTTATTTTTTTACATATACAGAAACAAACAAACAAAAACAAGGGACAATTCACTTTGTAACTTGAAACATCACAAGTCTGAAGTTAATGGTTTTCGACGCTAATAACTTGTTACATTCAACAGAATCAATTGGGAGATCTTCATATTCTGTTTCAGTATTCTCTCCTGAGAACTCAAAATTGTAGATCTTGGACTTCATGGTGATGCCCCCGAATGGTCCACTCAGAGCAAGAAAATACATGTTCATCTGAAATAGTGATAAATCAAAATGAATTAATAGTAATGTCATAAACGTAAAATCACTTGAATAACTGTGACAAAAATATTATTTGAAACAGGGTATTAAATTCCATTGGCTGCATATAAAGCAACAGTAGCAAAAATTCATATCTAATTCAAAATTATTTAAATCTGTCATTTTGAGAGAGTACCAATTCAAGCCTAAAATGTACACGACTTACAGGAGAAGTTAATTTTGTCTTGGCAACAAGCTGGTATGACAGCGATCGGTTCATGGTGTGAGTAGGATTCTTATGATCTGAGTTGATCTTAGCTTTGATCACCCATTGCTGGTTGAAGGCAGTGAAACGAGTTGTCTCATAATACAAACGAGTGATGAAATCATCTGTTCGGAATGGTTTCAGCTGTAAATCTGAAAGCAAATAAGGAACAAAATAACTTGGATGTCTCACAGTTTATTTCCACCTTCAAAGACTAACTTTTTTTTATTTCCTTTTTTAAATTACAGGATGGGAAAAATATCTGCTACATTTGACTTGCAAACATCAATTTCCAACAAAAGCTCTCAGGATATATGAAAGTTGATTATCTATGTGTCACCTTCAAATTCTGCCATGGACTTCAAAACTGTAACACAGCAAATAAAACTACTGCAATCTTAAATACTGAGTAACTCGTGCTTTTTTTAAAAATAAAAAGTAAATTCTTGAGTATTCCGACAAATTCAGTGCTTCTATCATCTGCCAATCCGTTCTTACCATTAAAAGTAATTTTTTCAAATGACAGAAGTGAGAAGATGTCACTGTAGAGTTTCTGCTCTTCTCGCTGTTTTGCATCAATGACTTCAAGAGAGCTCATGACTTCCTCTCCCGTCTTCTTAGGGTGAGCACAATTCTCCTCATGCTCAGCTACCTCATGAAATGGGCCCTCCCAGTGACAGCCGATGCGTGAATATCGGCAAGAGCAGGGCCTGCAATGTAATATTAAATCCAATCAGATCCTAAGTTCTTGGTATGCCTATTCATAAGAAAGTAATACTTACTTTACCGGAAGTCATAAACCTTCCAAACAAGATGCTGTGAACGGTTTTATGTTACACCTTTCACAGCACAATGTTTGACAAGGTCTTTTGAGAAGAACAGCCATTAGCCAGTAACACTCTGTCCTGATCTTGGAGGATCACCTGAAAAAATAACTGAATGGATATGCAAAGAAAATGATCACTTAGAGGCTGTGTGTCTTTAGTGGTACTTAGCAGTTGCTGAGTTTAGTCAGTGGCCCTGACTTTTTTTCAGTTTTCATAATCTTCCACAGTCCACAACCAGATGATGGACATAGTCAAAGCTGAAATTCTCACTGTGCATTTAAGAATTATTGCAGAAAATGAATCATTTCATTTTTTTTTTTTTTTTCAGGTCCTTATTATCTACTATGATCAGCTGAACTAATGAACGCAAGGGTGTAACTGATTGGGTTGTTCTTCCTGTGGAATGATCCAACTGTGGTAGTTTCCAGCAGCCAAAGCAAAGGAATTTCTTTCCTCTATTTACTATGTGATGTTAAACTTAAAACACTTTAAAAGAATCACTTGGTGGGTCTCTTGAATGTTTTATCATCTGAAAAAGCCAATACAATATCCAAAACTTAAAGAGGAAATATACATTAAAAAAAGGGAGAGAGGACACAGGAAGATATGATTATAAACATAAGTACGAACAAGTCTTATCACAATATGAGAGCTAACAGGTTTAGATACAAACCCTACCAAATATTATACAAGATTAACTATTTGGTATTTTCTGATCTTTGTCACTTCATCATAATTATCAAATATAACTTTTACAAAACAATTCAGGCGGAAGATGCAGACAGTATCTTAAAGTGAGACAAAGAAATTCTGAGAGACAGTAGAAGGTCATGCTTGACAGAACAACTAGTTGAGACAGCAGACAGGAGCTGTGACATGGACCATCTAAAAATGCAGTTTTGCAATACTCTCAAAATCCGCAAAACAAATACTGGGGAGTTTTTCAACTTGGAACTACAATTATTTCACAAAATAGATTTCATTTGCCATTTTTAGAATGGTCATAACAGTTAATAGAAATCTTAACATTTCTGATCTGGTGCCATTGCCTGGGCAGAGACCAGAAGAGAAGTTCTATATTCACAAGCTCCACAAAGAACAGAGGATGTAGAGCAAAATCTAGGAAGGAGCAGATGTAATCTGACATTAAATCAAATTAAGACATACAAGACATTGTGTACTAGTATTGAATTAATATCATCATCTATTGCCCCACTTGTTATACTTGCATAGTTCTGCAAAACCTTTAAATCTAAATCAACAACACTAACACTATTCTGGTATGAACTTTCCTACTTGTTTTTCCCAACCCTACCCTTGCTAAACTATCTTCTTCGCAGTATGACACAATGACTGATATCTTTTCCATTATTTTGTTATTGAGTAAGACAAAACCTCCATAACCGTCTCCTCTCCTATACACCATCCATCCACTTCACAAATAAACACCACAGACCCATGACAAAGAGAGAAAGATACTTGCCGCTTCAGATCAACAGTAGAGGAACTGTTGCATGTGCCTAAGAAACTGCTTGTTGTTGAAACAACTGTCACAGTCATTTTTCTTCATCAAACCGCAACTGTAATGCTGAAATTGACACGCCAGCATCAAAGAAAACCTGCCTGCTTGAACAATAGAAAAAACAAAACAAGTGTGGATCTGATTAGCATTTCATAGTTCAGCAACCTGCCAGTCGAGCATTGTTATGGGATTAAAATAAAACCTAACTAAAATGAATGACTTTGCCATGCCACCAGCACCCGCACGTTTGGAAGCCCCCATCAAACATGCGCGAGCCCTAGCTCTGACAACCTAACTATGACTATGCAGGTTGCTGACAAAATAATGCCTGGGGAGAGAGAAAACCATGGATGGTTAGCCAACATACAGAGAGTGAGGCTTACCGTATGTAACCTTCTTACCTCTCCTGACATAGCTCCCTCTGATGATAATCCAGCTGATAACGTGGAAGTTTTTGGTTGCAGAAGGCGCAGTCAGATGGTAGCTCTGACACAGCTTTTTCAACTGCCAAGTTTCGAATACAAATATTGCGATTAATTTCGCATCTGCAGTTTGGGCAAGTTGCTGTTTCATCTTTGATGCGTGCATCTGCCAACAGATGGTTGAAGCATCCAGCACACATTAAATGGCCATTGCTGCACTGTAAATATAAAATATATGCAAAACAATGTAATTTAATTCGTTAAGCACTGGAGATGACCATTACAATTTGTCTTTTGATGACTGATAGCGGTACATTCTTCAGACATTTTTTTCTTCACATAATTTTTATTTGAACTAAACAGTCTACTGATAACAAATAACCAATACCTAAGACCCACAAAGAAAGATGGGCCTGATTTAATTTTGCCTTTACTTAAAATTAGTAGGCCAACATATAAAACAAACAGGCTAATAATAGCATGGAGATTTCAAACTGCATTTCAGGGACAGAATAGTTAATAATTCAATTAAGTGATCTATTATTCATACATCCCTATTTTAAAAGGACTCAAATCACAGGGGTCAAAGGTGCCCTTCTCCCACTGACCGAGTTGGCTTGCTGCCATATTTACTCCAGTGTGTCCCATTTTATGTTAATCATTACTCTCAGCCTCAGTGACAAGAACATCTATATTTCGACTTCCTAGAATGGACATGACATGATATGGAGTGACAATCCATGAGACACTGACAGTCTGTGCAATAGGCTATTATATATAGATGCAAGGCATATTGTTTTGGGCGACACTGGCCAAACGATCCAATATGGATTTTGTAACTAGGGAAAGACAAAAGCCCTTAGCCCAGTTCGACCTAGAACTGCCACTGCAACCCATTGCAACGTATGAGGGCAAAGGGGGCAACAAAAAACAAAATGTCAGCTGTTCGATACCACCGCAAAGAGTGCAAAAGTGCCACAAAATGGGTATTAAATAATAGGTCAAGCTGAAAACTCAATTCTCAAGCTTTTTCTGTGGTTTTTATTTTTTGGAAGGTCATTGCCACATCACTGTTTCCTTTCATCCAAGTCCTATTGCCCTTACCTGATAGCAAGTTTTTGGAAGGTCCAAACACACTGCACAACACAAGATGCCACTAAGGCGATCTTCCAATTTATGCTTTCCATCAGAATGAGCATCAGCTACTTTTGCTTTTTTGCTTGGAGGTTCATATGATGACACATTTTCTTTGTCAGCTGACGATTCACGGAGCACCTGTATTGACGAGTCAGAAGATTCCTCCATTTTGTTTGTTTGTAAATTCTTGATGACGATGTTCGACTCCAGTCAGCTGACGTCAGGATCAACCAATGAAAAAAATGTAACCCATGAGTCGGGAATTTCCGCCAGGAAAAAATCCATACGGGTATCTTACGGAAGTAAACGATGTTGAGGTAGGCGTTACCCAACACAGACGAGATCACGGGTTACTCCCTTTATGGCTCTGACCCCCTAAGGACAAAAAGCGATACGGGCATGCATCCAGCGCGTGCATGGCAAAACCACACAAAGGAAAGCGTATATAATAGATATAGAAATCTGAAAACAATATAAATAAAATAACGAAAGAAACTTACCGGCATCGAATGGTTTTATTCTTTTTGGCCCATATTGGGACTGCCTTTCTTTCACAGCGGATAGGCTACACATGAGAATCTGGAGTTCGCTAAATGTATTATCTATGATTTATTATGTTCCGCATTTCTGGATTGATTAGTAAATGCAACGCATGGTGTGCATGCCCCCCTTTTCACACTGTTTCGTTTTCTCTCATTGTTTCAAATGTGGACACAAAGTTGGCGAGTTGCGATTCTGCATTCAAGTGACATATAGCTGTTTTTAACAAAATATTCAAAAAAAAAAAAAAAAATCATCGTTGCTTTACAATCCCTGGTTAGACCGAAGATATTATAAGATACGATTTCACTCAGGTTCTCCAACACATAATATTCAAATTAATGCTAAACAATCTGTAGTTACTTTTAGCCCTAGAATTTTGTAAAAGCAGCAAAATGGTCAATGTGAAGTTGTCATAACGATCATTCCATGATGAAAAAAAAAATGTATGAACAATAAAGCGAAACAGGTGACAAAACACGCACGCGCACGCACACACACAAAATTATGTGATTCGGGTTTTAAAAACCTCGTCAGTAATTTGGATTGGATTTGAAATTGGGAAATCTGGCTCTTAGTTATCTCAACGGGGGCGATGAAAAGAACCTCATGCATATGTCTTTTAAAGACTTTTTAGAACCAGATGGGGGGGTTGGCTAGAATAACAAATCAGTGGAAGCTCTGAGTCTTTGTTCTATCCATTTTTCTGGTGATATCTGAGAGAGAGAGCGAGAGAGAGGGAGGAAGGGAGGGAATCAGAGCATGAGCGAGAGAGAGAGAGAGAGAGTGGAGGATGGGGAAGGGGGAGGGGGGACTGGACAAGAGAAGGCAGAGACGATTGCAAAGTAGAAGAAGGAAGAGGGGGATTTCTGATTTCAGACAGAGATGCCACATAATTTGAATTTGAATTTACAGCATGCTAACATTCACTGCGACTGTTTGGGGAGAATGTTACATTTATTACGTAGGCATATTTCATGCAAGGGCCTACTCTCACATTTTTCTTTAAATTAAAAGAAATATTACATGTTGCTCTGTTAGTATTAACCCACCATCAAATGAGAGCACTGGCTGTCAATAGCCCACACAACCAAAGGGTCAAAGGAGATCGTGATCTTCACTACAGTATGCACCACACAGGGCCGGACTGGCTCGAAAAATCGGGCATCAGTTTTGTTTGGGCCTTTCAATCTCTAATGAGGTTATCTCGGCCTTTATTATTGGATCATGTCAGGCCGTGTCAAAGTTGGTAGTCTCTCTGTGTTGTGTCTGGTGTTGTCCATGTCCGCTGAGTTCTCTGCTTCACTATTGGCCGCTCTTTCTTCTGTGGCTGGCAGAGCCCAAGCGTCTGATACTTACAGTTACCAAATAAAATTGCCAAACGGAAATGTGAATCGGATACTCTAAGTAGTCTTTTATAATGTCTGTGTCATCTTCATCACTGTCGTCATCATCATCGCCATCAACAACATTTTGGAATAATGTGAAATGTAAGACGACTGTCTACGGGCAACTAATCAAGTACAGAAATTAAAAACAAACAAACAAACAAACAAACTAACAAACAATTTGGAGAACTTCGTGTAGTTGAAATTCAACAAGGTGATGTACTAGCCAAATTTTGGAATCATCATCATCCTCATCAACAACATCATCATCATCGTCATCATGCCGTGCTCCCTCTCCATGCAGGAGCCCCATCGGGGGCTCGGAGTATAAGAGTATAAGTGCGGTCATTGTTCCCACCTGCAGGCTGTGAAAGCCCGCCGTCAGTGGAATGTCTCCCATGAAATGTCAACTTGACGTCCCACGGGTGACAACTCTTCTGTCCCTCTTTGTTCTTGTCTTCCGTCCCGCTTTCTTTCCTCTCATCTTCTTGGCATGTACACGTATCTTACCATGTTTGACACAATATAGCCGTGATCGTGCTGATGTGCCGTTAAACCCCCACAAACAAGCGAACAAGGGCCAAAAACCAAGTATCTGCACAAAATCGTGATCCAGGTGGGACACCCTCTCGCTCCCACTAAGACTTGAGAGTCCTCCCCCGCCGGGGGGGGGGATATAAAGTAGGTTCTCTTCTCCCAACTGCAGGCGGTGGGAGCCCGCCATCGGTGGAGTGTCTCCCAAGGAGCGCCACCCTCGACATTCCAGGGGACACTTCTCTTCTCTCTCTCTCTCTCTCTCCTTGCTTCTGTCTTCTGTCCCGCTGTCTTCCCTCTCTTCCTCTTAACGCGTAAACCTATCTTACCGTCTTTGACACAATATAGCCGTAATCTTGCTGACGTATCGTTAAACCCCAACACAACAACAACAACAACAACTTGAGAGTCTACACATCTGTGCGAAGAGTCCTGCCGCCTATCCCTGTCGGTCTCATTTCGTGTAGATTCCAACCTAGAACCTGAATAGTGATGCTGTTGTTTGCCTTTCTTAGTGGATATTTCTAGTGGTAGGAAAACTCCTCAGGTGGAGCGAGACAGGTGACGATCTTCAGAGTGGGTTTTTTCATCAGATGTTCCTGACATCTTCTAGAACCCCGGCCACACCAGGGTCATGGCTCCCGATGTCCGTCACTCACCTTTTTTTTCTCTCCCCTCAGGGATTCTAGCGGGATTTGCCGTTGGGATTATAGTCCAGTGCTCTACCCACTACGCTATTCGTGCCACACCAGTCCCTTCTACCAGTTTCTTTGTCTTTGTCCAACTAACTGGTTCCTTACCATAGCGCTTCATTCTTGATTTTGCTCTGGCCCCAGTATTACAGTATAATATGAACATGTTTTTTATTTATACTAAAAGATACTAAAGCATCTGAAAGGTTTATTAAAAGTTGTCTGTACTCTGGACGGTCCTATTGAATGGCTGTGTGCCTTTGGAGCTGAACAACAACAATAACAACAACAACAACAAACGGAAAAATTGGTCATGGCAGAAGGTGAAGAATAAACAAACATGCAAAGAAAAGCAAGGAACAAACAAACAAACAAACAAAGGAGCACATTTATCATCACCTTGAATAGCCGAGATGTTATATGAAATGAATATAATGACATAGCCCGCGGCAGGAAGTGGTTATCTTCTTATTTATCCTGTAATCATCTCACCGTTTATCGGTCAATTTATATGTCCCTGTCCTCTTCTCTTTGTTCGTTTTCATTTTTCCATTCCGTCTTTTTGTTTTTGTTGTTGTTTTTTTTTCCCCACTCAGCAGCCCTGTAGCCAGCACCCTGGGGAAATCCCACGTAATAGGCCATTGATCGCGCTGGGCTGTAGGCTAGGAGTATAACAAAACTGGGATTTGGCGAGGCGCGCCCCAGTCATTGGTGGATCTGTAAAATCTCGGTACTCGTGTACCAGCCACTTCCACAACACTGTGCTCTTCCTCTCTTTTATATACTGTCTCTCTCTCTCTCCCTCCCTCCCTCCCTCCCTCTCTCTCTCTCTCTTAAATATAGGATATAGGTATCAATATTTCTTTTCATTGTTTTCCTTCCCCCCCTTTCCCATACCTCCCTTCTCCTTTCTCTCTCTCTTTACCTGCGCCGGTCTCTGTCTCTCGGTGCCATCAGGAATTTTCTAATTATTGTTATTATTAATTTCTAGAAATAAAAAATAGGAAACAAATAGAACAAAAAATCAGCCAAAACGTCGTTTGATCATATTTCTTTTAAATATAATTCTTCAGGGAACTTCTTCTCTCGCTCCCTGTCTTTCTTTCTCTTTCTCTCCCTCCCTCCCCCCCCCTCCCTCTCTCTCTCTCTCTCTCTCTCCCTCTGTCTCTGTCTCTCTCTCTCTCTCATTATTGAGACGTGATATATACTTATAATTGTGAGCAAACCACAAATCTACTGTTTCCAGATTTGGCTCTGTTTAATGTTTGCATCAACTGGCAGTATTGAAACAAAGGGGTGTTATTTTATAAGGACACAGATAAATAAGTTTATTGAGAGCCTAACAACTTCATCCTGCAGAAATAACAGGAGACACCTAGAAATTGGTCATGGTACAGGTTGGCAATTTGTGCAGACAGACACTATATCGATAACAATGGAAGATTTTAATACCGGGCCAGGAGCTTTGATGGACTTGAAACAAAATAAAACAGTCATATTATTATTATTATGTTCACTCGTGCCAACGAATTCTTCTTATTTTTTTAAACACTTTTTTTTTCTAAAAATGATGTTTATTTGTCGTTTTTTTCCCCCCCCCCTCAAATACTCCCGTTGTAAGGGGCCACAACGATGATAATCATGTTTGTTTCACTGTTCAGAACACTATGAAGAGGCTGCGATACACTGAGGACTTACCAGTATGGGTATCAGTATGGGTAACGTAAGAGAATTTTGTTTTACTTTCTTTTGAACACTATTAGAGCTTGTACTGCGGATTTTACATAACTCGCAGCTTTCAGTTGTATCCATTCCTTGGCGTCAGAGATACTAGAGTCATACCCATGTGCCCTGTCACTGAGAATTCAATGTCTTTATTGGGCCTTTAGCTTTCAATCCTCAAATACACGAGGATTATCTCGGCCTTGTCACTGAGCATTCGGATAAAATACCACCATAGATAGAACTGTCCTCTCAAGGTCTGGTACAATTGGCCGGTTTTATTGGTGGCTCTTCAGCACATGAAATGTTTGTATGGTGAGCGTCAAGGACACAGGGTGCTAGGCTGATAAATTTTGTCGTGCAGTGAAGTTTCCAGCGATCATTGTGTCTTCATTATAATCAAATTTATTATGAATTCCAAGAACTATGTACATGTATGTACAAGTAATGGTGTATAATATTCTGTCTCTCTCGGTTTCATTAAAATAAATAAATAAATAAATAAATAAATAAATAAATATTTGATCCATAATACCACTGTATGTAAATGATAGACTTACAGTCACGATCTACCCTCATGTGGGATCTGAGACCATAACGGATGTGCACAGAGCTATAAAACGTTGAGTAGAACTTGGTTTGGGCCTTTCTTGTGGTACGCTTTACTTTTCTGTCTTTATGCTTTCTTTGTTGTGTAAATGGCTTGCCTCCACTCGGCGACTCTGGTCTAAGCCGACTTTGTGACTCTCAGCAGAGTTAGGGACTATGACTACTCACTGTGTTTGTTTTTATTGATATTACATGGTTTGTTGGTATTTTGTCATTGTGTCATTGTAATGAAGCTTGGGCCGTGCATAGCCTACCTACCATCAAAGAAGCACTTTGGTCGAAAATTTGGCATTCACGTTTACCATCAATTTCAAGTGGTTCATATATGTTATTTGCTTTTTTGAATTGTTTGATTAATTGCCGGCTGGACAGTCTTTTTCTATTTAATAAAATGTTTGTATATGGGGAAATAATGCTTTATTGATTTCAGCTCCACCCATATCGTAATTTTTCTTGGCTTTGAACATAGTCATCGTCACCAGAGTTAATACTTGAGTGCAATCGAATTCTCCTCTCACCTCCTTTCCCCTGGTCACCCATCTTTGTTCTATCTTTGGAGTGACCACTCACACCAGTGTGATGTACACCATGCAATAATGTCTATGACAGGTTTATTTCACTTTTCCTTTTCATCCCCCGCCAGATGTCGCCTGTGAAGATTAATGGCCTGGGAACCAAAGGTCAAAGTTCATAATGACTAAAATTCCCAATGACCAGAAATCCCAGTGATCAGGCTCTCAGTGGCCAAAATTCCCAATGACCAAAGTTCCCAGTGACCAGAATTCCGAATGGCAAAGTTCACAATGACCACAGTTGTCAATGACTAAAGTTTCCAATGGCCAGAGTTCTCAATGACCAGAGTTCTCAATGACCAAAGTTCCCAGTGATCAGAGTTCCCAGTGAGCAGAATTCTTTATTCAAGTAGTATCAATGCTATCCTTCAACTGGCCATCTACATGATAATTTGCCTAACAAATTATGATGTCCACCTTCTATTGCTTCTTTTACTTTTCTCCAGTCGTGTCCTATGAAAACTCTTTGTTCCATTCCTTTTGCTGAAATCATGTAGTTCTCATGATGCTAAGCACACACTATTGATCCTGATGTCCATGTTGCCTATTTGTTTGTCGTTTATGTTTTCACTTCCTCTCCTCCCCCTACCCTGCATTCCAGCCCTCTTCAGCATCCTCGCCAAATAGTCAGTGAAGACTGCAGTCCAATTCTATTACGTAAGTGACTGTCATGAAGCATATCATGCCCACATTTTCGTTAACTCAGTCTTATGTTGTATCCTCCTTTTGGGCATTGTCATAGTATTATAAAGCCTATTATTTATTAGAGCTCTCTATGGGATCTCTATCGTATCACTAAATTGAACATTCAGACATCACATTGTGTTCATACGTCTTGTCCATGCATGCACGAAAAGAGAGACAGTACTGATAAAAGCAAACAGGTGGATGTATACAAATAACTGAAATACAGGCCTTCATACCTCATGCTTATCCAGCTGTTTTTCGTCCGTCTGTCTATCTATCTATCTATCTATCTATCTATCTATCTATCTATCTATCTATCTATCTATCTATCTATCTA
>JBCAUA010000021.1:1729931-1744430 GCA_038406235.1 Peronia verruculata | reverse complement strand
GCTCACCAAGCTCTGTCTGTTAATGCATATTTCAATAGCTAATTTAGTATTTGAAAATTTTACTAAAGTGCCTACTGGTATCAATGTAAAGATTATTCATTTCCCTTTCAGTGTGTGAAAAAATGATTGTTTTCCCTTAGGTAGAAGTTAAGATATGGGCATCGAAAGACAATATGGGTGGCCTACTGATGCATCTGACTTAATTGAGAAAGTGGTCGATCACTTCCGTAAATCCTTAATAATTCTTGTTAGGCCATACCACTAAATTACTATTTTTCCAGCTTTTACTCAGTCTTTGTCTCGAAACTGAACTGCATTTTTAGATTGATATAGAAGGGTTTAGTGAAGAAAAAAATGGCGATAAAAATTCATTCCCTGTTGAAAAAAACATGATTTCTTGAGTCCGCTCAGTTTGACAAGCACCTAATTTCATCGTGTCGCATCTCAATTTTCTCAATGAAGCTCATGTGAATGTCTGCCTCATTTCACATGGTTGTACAACATATGTTCTGAATTTATGAGGGTAAAGCTTGTGGAGTTCTGCTTCCTTTTTTGGAGCTCATGATGTCGCCATCAAATTCCTCTGGAATATCATCATCATCCTCAGGCAGATGTGTAGGGGGGAGGGGAGCGTGGTCAATACTGGGCAGTTTACCTCCCCCTAGTCCCGGTGCCGACAAGCTGCCCAGTGGTGCTCCTCGAAATGCTGGACCTGATGGACCACCTAAAAACAGAAAAAACATTGGTCACGTGAACAAATTCCTGCATTTTGCAATCGGCCATCTACATGTAGTCACATCGCCAGCCAACTAAACAGTCAACTATATATGAAGCAAAGAGACAAATGAAAATGTCAAACACTTACTCCTGCTTACCTAAACAAGACTGAGTCCTATCATCTACTTGTTTATTAATCAAACACTTAAGTTGATCTTGCATGGAAAAATTTGTGCTGCATGCATAATGTTGGGAGAAATTCCATCATCAATTCTGATAGGACGCAAATTTATTCAGTTCAAAATTCCTCCATCAATTACTTCAAAATAGAAGCCACTCTCATTGACCATGATGACAGTTATATATTAAAACTGATCAACACGAACTTTAACCCTTTGAACCCCTATGCCCGGTAAACCGGGCACGCGCTAATTTGCCTATGCACCGTATGCCCGGTAGACCGGGCTGACACACCCCCTCCTATTTGACCAAGTGTCCAGGAGGTCAGGTGGTGGGTCAAGATAGGATCAGGGGTTCAGGGTTCAAAGGGTTAAAATCTCATTTTAAATCAGGTGCACACATTATGGCAACATTCATTTCACTGCAAAAGATGTGGATGACTTGAAAACATCTCAGACATTTATCACATAACGTCTGCTTGATACATTGTGTACAGATCAGAAGTTTTTCACATATGTCTTGTGCCCAGGACGAATGAGTCAGAAGTCGCTCTGGGCCATCATGAGTTAAGGTCCTTTTTCACTATTTTTCGACCCCAGATACCGAATTTTTTTTTTTTTCAGGTTAGAAAAGGTAGAATTTTTGTTTTGTTGAAAACCAAATAAAAAATTTTGGTATCTCAGTCAGAAAAAGAGTTAAAAACGGCCGTAACTTGAAATCTCCCCACACGACATCCAACTCATTTGCCCTGAATGCAAGACATGTCATTGCTACGCTACAATTATGGCACAAGTCTGACATATGCCAAGTTGCAATTGATGTCTTATGACATTTCTGAACATGAGAGCCATGAAATAATTTTATTTAAAAAAAAAAAAAAAATAACTGCACCACTAGAATTATGAATAAATTCACCAGAAACATAATGGCATAAGTCATTGAATGGCTTGTGCTAGAACAATTTTTTTTTCTCAATATCTCAAAAATGCTGAAAATGAGTAATGCCATTATCACAGACCAGTGATGATATGGTGCCATATTGAGCGATGAGATACCTTACTAACTGATTGCTCATATCATTAGATGAATCCACTGTATGACATACTGAGTTAAAAAAATGTCACAATGTGAATGCACAGAAGAATTATGATCACCATTTCTGCGCGACAGATCATCAACAATGATGATGGGTACTTACCCAGTGGAGCCAGCGGAGCTAACTTGGGCATAGGATTTTCAGCAGCAAGAGCACTGCTGTTGTCCTCAAACTCTGGGGGTGGAGCTAAAACACGGTCATCATTCTGACTGACATCTGCCCTGGCCATGAGACTGGGAGTGACGACAGGTGTGTCATGCATGACATCTGGCTCCTCCGCTGTACCCAGGTCATGCATTGGCTGGGCTTTGACGGGCTTCTCAGGTGATGGGGAAAAGATGCCTCGAGCTGGCAGATAGCATCAAAGAAATTAAAATTAAATAAAAATTTAATTTCAATGATGGATGTCACTTTATAAAGATGCATGATAAGTGAGATAATGGACACAAGTAAGATACCAACTGATAAGAACTCAACTATATAACATTTTCTCACTATAAAGGAAACAATCTGCACTGTCAGACAGCGGAGATCATTGCATAATTTCATGCATCATTTCATTGTGCATTTGGTGAAAAATTTCAAACTTTCTCACTGAAACTTCAATGGATCAAGTAAACCTTGATAGTTTGTGTCCTTTATGAGCTTCATTCTTA
This sequence comes from Peronia verruculata, assembly GCA_038406235.1. Lineage (NCBI taxonomy): Eukaryota > Metazoa > Mollusca > Gastropoda > Systellommatophora > Onchidiidae > Peronia > Peronia verruculata. The sequence continues at coordinate 1,741,781 of JBCAUA010000021.1, read as the reverse complement.
TCTGGAGTATGAAAGTTAACTAAACAAGTGCCCCAAATTTCTCCTTTGTGATATTTATCACAATATGAGTCCAGTTTGGTGCTAAACTTGATATAACAGGAATGTCAAATTTTCTACTTTATGGCTGTCAGTTATTTCTCTCCAAATCTGGTGTTGTTTACCGTTAACAAACTTCAGTTTTATATGTTACTAATGAATATGCCAGGAACTTTTCCTACTTTTTCATGCGCACAGACTGACATCCCTGATATAAGCTGATGATGTGAATACATATGAGGATGAAACTGCACATGTAGTAGCACAGGTGACACAAATACTGGTGAGACTATAACTACACAGAGCCACTTGATGTTATGCACACTGAAACAAAGTATGACTGTGTTCATTGAAATGAAGCCAATGCATCTATAGATATTGACATGACAGATGTACAGATCTATATGTTCTAGTTCCATATCTTACATGGATCAGCATAGACATCTTGCTTGTTGATGGTGCTGTAGCTTTTCCTGTCCCCTGCAGCTGCGGAAGTAGATGCTTGCGGAGGTGGCAGTGAGGCTTCCACTTGGGGTCTGGTCGTGGTGCCCACATGGATAGCAGGGCCGAGAACTCCGGCCAGATCAGTTAACTGGGAACAAGTCATGTATTTCTACACACATCAGTACTTTGCTCCATTAATAAATCTTACAACTGCATCATCTCAAAACTGAAAAATGAATGTTTTTTCAACTTTTAGCTTTAAAAAAGAGTTGTGTCAATTTTGTGTCTTTATTAGGTGATGAGATTCAAAGAAAAGCATATATCTGACTTTATTAATTTGCTTATTGTTTCCTCATTTCGCATCCCTTGACGACAATTACTGCACTCATCTATACGTCTTTTTAGAAATTTTTTTTTTTTTTACTTTTTTCTTTTCGTTTCTTTTTTGTTTGATGCTCTGACACTGAAGCCTTCATTATTCTCTAAGTTGTTTGGGTATATCACATCTTCCTCTTACTATCCACTTTTTCTTTCCATACTATTTCATTCCTAAGTGCAGAATTTCTATTCTTTATAAACAAGAATATAAGATATTTTTTTTTCACCATCTTAACCACCGTACCTCAGGGTCAACCTCTCGACCAGAATTTTTCAATGCCGAAGAAGCAGCTTCAAATTTAGACAGGTAGTTGCCGGCCCGATGTCGATCGCCGGTGTGGTAGAGAAACACAGCGTAATTAAGCAGAATGGCTGGATCTTTTCTGCAGAAGTATTATAAACAACACGAAGTAACATCAGAATTCTACCTTGTATCATAGAAATCTACTCAGACACTATGGAAGGATAATGTTATTATGAATCAGTATGGAGATCCTGAACAAATTCTAAGAAATGTTTTGCATTTCCACGACGTGGTATCTGGCACAAAATTATATAGACTTTCCAACTAGCATGAGCTGATATACAGGTTTGAGCTCCTTATCTCATTATGATCAACTGTATTTTAAAAAAATTTTTTTTTTTTTTCAGGTTTTAATTTATGAATTGCATTTTTGCACTTGGTTGTCTTTACAGCCATTTAACACAACTAGATTATGTAGGATGTAAAAAGATCAAAGGCTGGTAGTTAAAATAATGCTGAAACATTCACTTCATGACAAGGTTTGGAAAAAAAAAACAAACATGATCCTGCTATCAGTCATCCACTAAACTTATTTCACACAAAAATGTTAACTAAACATCATTCCCACTTCAGGCAGGGGAATGGGGAAAAAAGAAATGTATTATAAATTTAGTCTGCCACCTGGCTGATTTTAATCATGGTGCACTGTTGCTTAAACGTTAATGTCAAAGTATGACTTGGGTCATCTTGGTGAGTCCGGTGATCCACACCCTCACTTACTCGTCCATTTTCAGGGCATGTTCGTAAGCCTGACTGGCATTCTCAGGGTCCTCCAGATGATTCAGAGCAACTGTAACAGACAGAAAATCATTAGGGAAACATGACATGAATTCCTCTATCAAAAATGTACCACTACTATGGGACACAGTATGAAGGTTAGGAAGAAGCATATTTTACAGAGCGTCTGAAAATTCCCGTGGAATGAGGATAAGAAACATAAAAGCACCAAATATCACATTTATCCTTTTTATATTAAATTCCACATAGAGTACACTAAACTGAACTTATCACATGATAAGTAATAAGCCAGCGGCCTGAATGATAAAGACATTTCACAGCTCCTATAACATTTGAGTCTCCTCAAGTCATAAATATTTTAGGGCTGGACTAACTTAAATCAAATCTGTGAAGAGCATTATTTGACTGCTCTGTGCCTGGAATGAATTGAGTGACAATATCTGAATATGAGCGCTATTACGGTACCACTATCAGCGCTCTTTTTTCATGAAGATAGTTGGGGCAATCTAAATTTTACCTTGACTCTCACATGACAAGTTGGCTGTCCTCTTCTGCTCCTGCAAAACTTTTTTTTGATAACATCTTTCACTGTTTGGTGAATATGGCCTGCTCCAGTAATTGAACATAAAGGACAATGCAACTGCACTGTTTTGATATTTTTCTCACTTTGTTTGTATACATAAATACCACATAAAATGGATATCAGTGGGATAGAACTATTTCTGACTGACAAACTTTATGACAAAAGCCATCACTCACTAGCCAGGAGCATGTAGAGTTGTGCCATGTCAGGTTTGAGGTTGATGGCGGCGGAGACAAAGTGGAAGGAGGAGGCGTATTGCTGCATGGTCAGGTGTAACAGGCCTAGGTTATACAGAATCTTCCAGTCAAATGGTGCCAGATAGTTGGCTCTCTTCAGACAGCTGATGGCCTGTGACAGACACAACAAAAGATTTAATATTCATCCTTTGAGCCAAAATACCTTGTGAGATAACTATCTACAGGCAGTTGAAAAGTGAGATAAATACCATGATCATACATTAGTTTGAAAAATTTACTTCCGATTCGTGGGTTTAAAACAAAAAAATGTCATTATCTGCAAAAATTGAGGTTTTTAGTATTAAAAACTAGCGCCGTCATTAGCATCTTCTTATGGCTTGACAAGTTTAGACATAGCACACGTATATACTTTAAATCTGATAACATCTGTTATTTCCAAGCAGAAAATCATAACTTCTCAACATTAAAATTTTCTGTGTAGCAAGTCTACAGGTTCACTTGTTCAGTATTATAAAGAATAAACATGGAGGAAAAAATAATAAAAGATAGACAGCCTGTATACAGAGCATATCCTCATAAGGTAAGAACTTTAGTTCCTTTACAATCTATTGTTAGCCTGATTATACTTAGAGAGACATAAATGGTTCTCAGGTTTCTGAGAAGTATATAAGATGGCTATGAATAGGACACTCAAGTCATTATCACTCTTGACAATAACATACTCTGTGTCTAGTTGGGTATCCCTTTTAGTCAGGAAATATGTGTGTAAAGTTTTTCCCAAAGACAGAATATCAGGCCCTATTAGGATTAAAACAAACAAAAATTTCTAATCCTGAGTCCAAAAACTGACCACAAGGCCACTGAAATGGTCAATTCATTCACATCTACATGTTGAGAGGGATCGCGCAGAGCCAGTCAATCAAATCAAACTCACAGCCACATATTTTTTCTTGCCGAAGAAGCACATGCCAATGTTGTTCCAGAGTGGCGGAGATTCCGGGGTGTTGGCGGCAGCGATGCGGTATTTGGTGATGGCCACGTCAAAGTCATTGTGGTTCTGCATCATACTGCCAGCAGCCATGATGGCCTTGGTGTGGCTGGGGTCATAGGTCATGGCATTGCCCAGGTTCTCAAAAGCTTTTTGGAACTGGTTGACCTGAATAAAACAAAATGAAACATATTAAAACAAATCAACTTTATGTAGGATACAATGTGAAATTACCAAAACTGGCATTTCATGTACAGAATATGACAAGTAAAATAACATCTATGTTATTTGAGTTCATAATATTCTGAGACAAGTATCTAAACTAAGTAAAGCAATTGCAAATATGGTGAAATCAGGTCATGTGTATCTGGAAAATGTCTGGCAGTGTGTACCCACCTGCATATAGAGGAGTCCTAGAGTTGTCAGCAAGTCTGGATTTTCTGGTGAATATCTGAAAGTTGAGTGAAATAATATTATACAGCAACCAAAACAAAATTGTTTGAAACCAAGAATGGAACAAACAAAGTCTTCCTGAATGCATGGATGGGCATTAACAGTATTCAAATATCTAAAAAGTGATATCATGATCTATTGTAACTATGTCTGAATCAAGTTATTATGTTGCTTGTTTATTTTTGTCACTAACAAATGTCCAGAGTATTTGTCAAACCACTGCTTAATATTTTGGGAAATGGTTTAATTTGAGAGTGAGAAATTCCCAATATTGATCATTTCAATGTTTCTAGAATTCATGAATAAAAAATACTGAGTATATTCATGCTATTCAAACTGAATTGTTGTATTATCTTGCACCCAGGGCAAGTGAGTCGGAAGTCGTGCGGGGTAATGAAGATATCCGGCCGTTTTTAACTACTTTCTGACTAAGATTCTAATGTTTTTTTGTTTTCACAAAACAACAACTTAACCTTTTTCATCTGAAAAAGAAAATATTTTGGTATCACTGTCGGAAAACAGTTAAAAAAAAAAAACGGTAAAAAAATGGCTGTGACCTTGAAGTCAGCCAGCTCGAGTTCCGACTCATTTGCCCTGGGTGCAAGACAATTATTTCTCTTCTAGCATAATTTTCACCACTATTAGCTATCATTAAATCCCGAGATACATCAAAATGTACTTCACAGATAAAAATACAATGTCTGAATCTATGTTCAGGATTGTGTCTGCACAGGGAACCCATGTCCCTCAGTCACTTACTCCACAGCGCTCCTGTAGATGTCTATAGCGGCATTGACATCTCTCTCCAACAAGTAAATCTTGCCCAACATAATGTAAGACACCTCGTGGCGACGGAGATTCAGTGCCTGCTTTAGACAATCTTTAGCCTGCAAAACAACACAATATCTTGATAAATGCCATAAATGCCACTATAATACAATCACTCACACATCAGAGCTTGTTTCAGATTCTTCAGGATCTGGTGAAATTGCAGTTGTAAGGCTGAAATTAAGACTAGTTACTTGTTATGATTATAGTGCTACCTATCAATCTAGTACTCTTCTAGCAGGTTCTGTGTCAAAGACAAAGCAAAGAAATATCAGTACCTGTTTCAAAATATGTTGGAAAAAAAAAAAATGATTTCTTTCATAATTAAAAGAAATAGATGAAACGCTACAGACTTCTGATATACCTTAGGCTGAAATATTAGGAAAATTATTCAAATATAGTAAAAAAAAAAAAAAATCATGGCAATCCATCCACCCTCATGAAAATCCACTTTTAACACTAATGTTAAATTTAGTTATTTACAGACTCATTGCTTATCTCCACCTTACCTTGTTAAAATCTCTGAGGTACATGTAGCAAACTCCCAGGTTATGGAATATTTCCTGATGAAATAAAACACATCAAAACAATCAGATTGTGATTTAAGATTTCTGTGATAAGACAGATACAACTGATGAATTCCAGAAAGAAACGACTTTCCTTAGCTATAATTAAACATTCAAAGAAATTTAACATTATGTGCTCTATGATGCTCTCCGTTAAAAACCTGCTAAATAAGTACATAATTAATTTTTTTATTGAAGAAACATGGAACAAAAAAGCAAGACATGGCCATCGTGCATCTGGCAATGCCTTTTCTTCAGACTGATTTGTGTCAGACAAAAGAATTATTTCAAAACAAATAAATATGAATTAATTACAATATCCAGATTGTCAATTAGCATTTGGTACTTTATGTGAAGACGTGAGAAAAACAACCATCAAAAAGTGAAGCAAAAGCAAGTAGAAGAAGAAGAATGTAAGAGAAAGAAGAAAAATTGTATGTGCTGGACTGGAAAAAAGAACTGATTCTGAGGAATGAGGATGACTGTCACTAGTGTCAGGATTTACCCAATCTTTCTCACTGATTTGAGCTGCCTGATTGTACACATCTATGGCAGCTTTATGTCTGGCCAGCAGAAACCTAATGAAAAATGTGAAAAAGAAACATGGGTTAATCAGTTCAATTTAATTTGATTTAGATCTTCAGTACAATGTAGATAAGTTCTTAACTTGGAACGCGAAGGAAATGACATTTGCACTGTAACCTATCAGTGAACGTTAATGTCAAAGGAAAAGTTCATTCAGAAATACTTTGAAAATACCATATTACAATGTCAACAGTCTTAAGAGAGGGGTGGGGGGATGAGAGGGTGAGGGAAGGGGTGCATTGTAGGTCCTGAAAATGAGAATCTGGGGTAAAAATAACAAAATTGGGTTTTGTTAGTTTCTGAAACTTTGACCTCTTCTGACATGAAAAAAAAAAAATAATGTGTGGCCCCAGAAACATTTGCTTATGTCCCAAAACAAAAGATCTTCTTTCCCATCAGGTGACTACATATAAACATTATGAAAACAGTGGTGTTGTTGTAACAACTGGACACAAAATGAAAAACATTTCGATAGTTTTCCTCTACTTTGAACATGCTTGATTCAAATTGTAAGCTTTGACAGTTCAACTTTTCAGTAAGTCGCTCTCAGTACCTGCGTTCCCTTTCAACTCATGAACAGTGATGTTCTACACAGAAATTCAACACAGAGTAACTGGGATTTAGTGGCTGACATTTTCCAGTGATGGCAAATTATAGCAGTTATCTCTATGAAACTCTCATTTTGCCACACAATGAGAGCTATAAAAATCTTCATCAACAGTACCTTCATATGAGGACTTTTGAAACGACCAAAATGAGTGACAATTTCAAAATTCATTTTCTCTGGGGAACTTTTGCTCTTAACAAAGTTCAATCTAAATGCTTTCTCAAAAACATTATTTACAGTGTCAAAGACTTACAATGATCTTGCAACTTGTTTAAGATTTTCTGCATTCTGTGGGTTAAGCAGGGCACATGTTTGGAAAAGATCAAGTGATTCTTGAATTTTCCCCTCTTGTCTGGAGATCAACCCTAAAGAAAAAAAATGTGTTATTTATATTGTTTGTAAATAGCACTCATTTTTACTGTACTGTTTATAAATTTGTGGCCTGACTGTTTTTTTTTATATTTTCTTGATGTTAGATTTATTGTTCATTAAAGTTTGTAAAGAGCACTCAACTAATACAGTTATGATGCTGAAGTGATGGATGTAAAAAAAAAAAAAAAAAACTTAAAAAAACCCAACAGTTTTTATACAAGTCGTCTTTGATAATGATGTACAACTAAACAAACTTCTTCCAAGAGAAAACATGAAAATTTATCAAAATGTAATCAATTACTCAGTTCCTGCCAAGTAAACATGTACTTTAACACTCTATCTACATGATTCCTTCTCTTATTCTCCCATCTCACCTTGCACATAGACAGCATATTCACACATGCCTCCAGCCTCGGAGAGTTGTTCCCTTATTAGGATTTTACATGTATCAAATTCTTTCCTCACATAATGAAGATGAATCAACCAATTCCGACGTTCAAAGACTGGAATTTCTGGAGCTGTCGAGATACATTTACTGAATAATTGTAAATTCAAACTGCCACAAGAGACATAATAATAAGGGTATTCACTAAAAAGCCTTTACAACAAGTTGACAAGTAAAATCATTACTGGAGAGACAATAATATAATCATAATAGAAGAAAAAGTGTAAAGAAAGTGACCTAAGCTAAATTTATGTTTTCTGAATAAGCCAGCACAAATACAACAAACCACAGAAAGCAGGTATCACATGATGTACAAAGATATAACAGTAATAATGATGAAAAATGACATGATTCTTTGTGACCTGTAACTTTTTTTTTCACTGCTGTAGAAGTAATCTTGATGTTGCCTCTAAGGGAAATTCCATACTAAAAATCAAGCATAGCATTATACCTTTCTTTGGCCTAGGTTTTGGAGGTGGGGCTGCCACACTTGGAATGCTTGGTGTATCACTTGGCAAGGTCCCCACCATGACCTTTTCTGCTTCCTCAGCTTTGGCATCCTTAATAGAAAAGAAAAAGATGCTTTCATTGAATAGTTCTCCTGCGTGCCTGATCAAGCAATCACTATCAATTATATCAAGCGAACTGTCAAGCACTTAGTGGCTACCATCAGGCTAATGTGTCATATTAAAAAAGAATAACTTTTTTTCTGGGAATTTATACATGATCCATAACTATAGTATATATAACATCGATAGGGTGGAAAAGGAATCAGAGTCAGTTTAGCAATGTAATTACAGTACACCATTTCCCATGAAACCTTTATTTCAATTAACATTCATTCAATAAAGCACATTGTACATAATGTAGGAATGATTGTTCAAATCGTAAAAATTATCATTTTCAAAGAAAGCAAGGTTTTCACAGCTCTAATGATGACGTGAGACGTGACTGTGGAGTGCTGTAGATCTAGATCTAGATCTAGATCTAGATCTAGCTGTGGCTCAGCAAAAAAGTTCAAAATGCTAATTTCTGGAAATATTATTTATTGAATTCCAATGCGTTTGTGAGTTTTGCTTGGAATCACTTAAATTCATCACGCTAGACGTAAGCCGCAGGTAGCGTACTGCACTGATTTCAAATTAAATTTGATAGCAGCTTTATTACACGGTAGGCCTACTCTGTTACTTTGTTAGGTATCATCTGGCAGATTCATCACACACACATTCTAGATCTGTAAAGAATGAGATTCATTTGAAGAAAGCAACATATATGGTATTCTATTTAAATTACATAGACTATAACCTAATAATTTATTGGAAAACCCGTATAGATTTACTAGGAATCTAAATAAATCAATGTTGGCATAACCTGCGCTGTAGTATCCGCCATTGTGAAACTATTTTCGTTAATATGGTAAAACATGGATAGGAATTAAATACTGTTTCATATTTAATGTTTAAACGATATTTCCCCCGTACTTTCATTGCTTTATAAGATATCAATCTAGAGATAATGATTCAGACTACCCTCATCTTGTTTTGTAGTTTTTCACCTGGTCTTTAATAAGTATAGTCTAGCTTTATGATCACTTTCATGAACTGTAACCAGTAAGACAATGGCTGGTCCCTGGCATCGACCAGCTGTTTCAGACCAACAGATGGCGCTGATCCGAGTTTTTAGCAGTTAGAGATTCTGTGCAATGCCAGAAAACAGCAGCTTGTCAGTGGCACGAGTAACTTGTTGTGTGTATTCGTGTGCAGAAACTAAAACTGCTCATTTTGACTTCAGATCGTGGAGCCTATAATTATTGTGACTTGACACCTATTCCTTCGGTAGAAATTCTTGGGAAAAGCACCTACATGGAGGTAAGATTGTAATTTCGTTTCGTTTCTTTCAATTGTTCATTCGTTTATCCTTCATTCTGTCAATCCGTGCCCTCCTTTCAGCTCACGGTGTCTGCGTTAACACACCCGTTAATTGTCTACACGCTTATTTCTTGTTCAAGACATCCCTTTCGGTTTTCCGCGATTGTATTACCGGTAAATAGAGTTAGGAATAACAGAAAGGAGAGGGAAAAGAGAGGGAGAGAGAAAGAGGGGCGAAGACAGGATAAAAGAATGAGAAGTTCAAACCGGATTTTTATTTTATTATTTATTTAGATCTATTTTTTTTACATTTTTAAACAAAGATCCGCCGAGGTAACCACCTGCAGTAGGTTAGAAGACGTGTTTTAACCACCATCGGTGACCTAGATATGACCTTTTGCTGTTTTTCTCTTTTTTCACTCATTTTCCCATCCATTCCATCCTGCTTCACTCAGTCCGTCTTCATCTGTTCTCTCAAATACCTTGAACATGAACTGTTATGAGTAACATACTCCGATTTGTTGAAAATATATAGATCTATGAGAGGGGAGCATCACACCACATTATATTTATTATTGATTTTTCTCATGGATGTCAACATTATATGACTTCATCTCAGTGTAGGCCGAGACGCACACACATGTGGATATGAGCACACATTTGCATCGTCAGACAAGTTTAGTGGTAGTATAGGGGATCCAGCTCGAGGGCGAGTTAAGTAGGCCTACATATAAATGAACAATTGTGGAAATAAAAATTACTGTTCCTTTAGGTAGGCCCTTCTTTACCAACTTTTTAACAAAAGCGTTAATTTATTTTTTAATGTTACTGTAATTATTTCTCTACGTCACAAATATGCAGGTCTATAGATCTATTTATTACGTTGCCATTGTTGTCTTCGTTAGTTTAAGCTTTTGTTTTCTTTGTAACATTATGGTGGGACCCGTGTTCCATGCATGTTTTAGTTTCTGATTTTCTTCACTATTTTTTGTTTTTGTTTTTTGTTTTTAAGACACATATATATCAGACTTGATATTGAAGAGTAGGTGCTAATATTTGCTGTGTAGGTTATTGCTGTTTTTTTTTATTTTGAATGGAGCAAATGTCTTGTTAAAGTTAAAGGTGGCATTTCAAACCTGGGGTGGTGGAGAGAAGAAAGGTAAAATACAAAAGTGCACTTCATAGGCGATTTGTTTTCAGCATGAGTGTAAATTGTATTGATCTCCTGGCGCCTGATATAGGACAGTGTCAAGGGTCACATTGTAATAATATGCATATTCTAGTCTTCACGTATGTTCTTTATCTTCCTGGGAAGGGAAATGATGATGACGACAACAACAATATCATGTCATCTTCATCTTCATCATTATCATCATCAACAACAATAAGAACAACAAAAGTAAGAACGCATTATCATCATCATTAACAACAACAACAACAACAACAACAGCAACAACAACAACAACAACAACAACAACAACAACAACAACAAGACAACTACAAAAACAACAACAGAAGCACCTCTAAGAACAATGACACTGTCGATAGTGTCATTACCAGAACCTGAAAAGGAAGCAGACAAAGGTCGTGACAAGAGCCACCAGTAGTAGTCAGAGATGTAAGAAAGGCAAAGAAATATAGAAAATGCTAAAAAAAAAAAAAGACGGAATAAAGGACGAGACTCGAGAACGAATGAGAAGAGAGAAAGAATAAGAAAGGGATAGGAAAACAACAACTACAACTATAAAAATAAAAATAGAATGGCAACAAAAGCGACGAGAACAACCGCAGCTGCAACAATAATTGTAGTATAAAACCGACAGCCATCCTAATAGACACACATCTGTGGACAGATGTTTAATAGTCGTGGTTTCTGTGAGTTAGTGGTTTGCGCGATCGAGCTTCGGATCACAAAGATTCCACACTGGAGTCCTGACAGGTCTCGACTTTTTTGTACCTGGGAAAGACAGTTTACAGTTTCTGACGACCCAGGTTAAAATGGGTACCTGGTTCAGTGGTTATAGATAGAGAAGTTGTTGTTAGATAGATAAGGATTTGAATGTCCAACAGGCAGCTACCTCGTGTGCTTCTCAGGAAGCTGAGAACCTCTGTGTCTCCATTGGGTCTATGGGTTAATATACATTTAAAGATTGTTCGGCGCTTAGAGCCAGTACAGTACGAGGATAAGGGCTATTAGAAAAAGATGTGTATCGTTCTGATCTCTACTGTTTTCTTCTTTTTATCCCACTCTTCTATTTATGTGAATACTGTGTTGTTTGTCCTTGCAGATTATTTTGCAGTATGCAGGCAACTATTGATAAAATAAATATTTAAAATTGCAGAGAGATGAGGGTTTAGTCTTTTATTCCCGCATGCTATCCCAGCCAACAACAACAACAACAACAACAACAACAACAACAACAACAACAACAACAACAACAACAACAACAACAACAAC
>JBCAUA010000021.1:1715219-1729831 GCA_038406235.1 Peronia verruculata | reverse complement strand
AAAAGAAAAAAATACTGCTGCCTTTTTTTCAAACTCAAATTAGTTGCTTTGTGATAGATATCAATAGGCAAGTAAAAAGGTAGACGTGTCCTTTTTAAATTTTGTAGCATTTCGCAAACAAGGATTAATTTCAGAGGGCCGATTTGGATGGTTGTATAGCATAGTTAGAAAATGATATTATCGCTGTGCGCCCTATTCAGACCAACTTTAACAGCTGGTATGATTTCCAAAGCTCTAGTTTTGCTCCACTCCTCATGACTTCAACCAACAACAGGGGAGAAAAGCAGAGCAACCAGCATTTAAACACCGACCCCACAATGGCCTGGCAATAGTCTACACTATGGAATAATATGGTTACGGCAAAGGTTATAAACTTACAACAGATCTCATCTAATACTTCACACTAGCACGCTCAAACATGATACAGTGTTAGATTACTGATACACAGCGCTAGTCCACTACCTCTAGGGTGCGTACGCTCGTGGTGTGAAAGACAGGTGATTTTCAACATGATTCATATCAATGGGTGTACAGTTTACAGTCAGACTGTGTACAAATCATTCCATTCGATTTTACTAAAAGTAACATACCAGTCATAGAGGCCATTAGATAAGTAACAATGGGGCAATACTATGTGAATTAACAAAAAGATGACGCTATAACTATCAAGCGGTCAAAATAATCCCAAACATCTATTGCTACAAAGAGTTCAAGTAAGTCCAGTGATTGATTGCTACAAGGTGGTCCTAATATTGTAACAAAATGCTCAATGGTGCTTGAATAAACCCTTTTTTGTCACCCTTTGGCTTACTCTAATTTAGCCCTAAATCTAACCTTATCCTAAACCGTACCTAACCGAAATCATACCCCTCATGTAGCCCACTGGCCTGGAGTGAAGCTTCTTCTTTCCTGAGTCTAGAATCTACGAGGTCTAATCCAATGTTCCAAATCAAATCAAGCGATGCAAGCTGATCGATTGGAAAAGGAAAACCTGGTCGTAATGGACTACAGAATCTAGTTTGACCACCTGGTCGTAATAATAAAAAATAATACTAGAAATGATAATTATGATAACAATATAGATAAAAATACTATTTAATGACAAAGAAATAATACTATTACTGAGCAGTATCGGTTGAGGATAGCAACGGTTGAAAAAAACTATGAAAGCTTAATAACGGATGTTTTAATCATACCACTAGCACCACCAATTTCATCAATGTCTTTAAAATAAATCCATTCCTAGAGAAGAAAGTGATTTAACTCTTAATGGTCCAGATCTCTATGAGGTTGAATGCTCGAATGTAGTCCCAAGAGTCGCGTCTCCTGTTTTCTGAGTAATCAGCATGCATAATATGTCTTGATACTAGATCTATTCAACCCACTCCTTAAATACCATACTTTTTCACATATGGGGTTTAAATCCTAAGCGCACCTGATTCAAGACTCGATTACTTGTCTTTCCAGTGGTGTTCTCTTCCACACCGCGTATTACAATGTAATAAAAAGGCAGTCATGTTACTTCACTGTAAAACACACGCCCTGTATACTCTGGCAGTTTCTACTGGTGACACTGGTATGGTCAATGTTTTGCTCGTTTTTCTTGAGTGCAATATCGGCACAGACAACCACCGTGTTTTTATACCTATCTCTGCCACTGTCATTGAGAAACCATGCAGCTATACATCAATCACTGAGTTATCCTATGGAGCAACCTGCCATGTATGAAAAGTACAAAGGTAAAAGGAAACGTCCACCACATAGGCCTATTCTTATATAACACTTTCAAAAGAAAAAGTAGTACTGTTCAAAAACTTTTCCGAGAAACTGACAACTGACATAAAACAAAATGGAAATGTGTGAACGATCAGATCTCGTGTCATGTTTACTTCATCTTTGCTGTTTGTCTTGAGTCAAAAGCTTGGCAGTGCCCCAAACTGACAGAAGCTTTCCCAAACTGAGGAATCAGATTGCAAAAAAACTTTGCCCGATTTCGACACTGGACTTTTTTTTCCCTCGCTATTTACAAAAAAAAAAAAAAAACTGGAATATTTCTTTCATACGACAGCAGTCGACAGATTATTTAGCACGTTACATACACTTTGAACTGGTGATTACCACCGACTGATCTATACAGAAAACAAATGGCGAATGCAACTCTTTATAAAACAAACGATTATCTATTACAGACATGAAATGAGGTAATAAGAAAAATGCAAGGGCATCTTGAGAAATTCGGCCCAAATATGTGAAGATCAGCAGATAGGAGATACATGTATTACAAGATGAAAGGACGAAGGTACACAGACATCAGTTATAGATTATCTAAGAAACAAATTACAAGCTCATATTCAGTTTTATCAGACAGGAAACAACTGCATGTACACACAGCTATTTTTGCTATTTACACCATCAGTTTGTTAAATATATGGCATTTATGTGTAGATCATCTGTTGGGATGAAGAGATCACACCTATGGACACAAAGATGGCTCAAGAGAAACAACAGGCTGTTCTCTCAGTGAAACAGTACATTGTAATGCTCTTGATGCATAAAAGACATGTATAATATATTCTATTCCTTGTTACCAAACACAAGCTCCATTTGTCTGGCATCGTCGTCCTATGCCGTGGTATGGAGACCTGCATCTGGAAATATCACATTACAGCCGTCTAGTTCCCTCCAGTCTACATCGTCACTATTTACATGGCTCTGCTCTGTCAGGTTAAACATATTATCCTGAGTTGCACCAAGGTGGAAAAAAAAAATATTCCCCTTCCCTTTGAGGAGGAGGGGGTCCGAATTCCTAGGTCTCATCTTCTTTGAAACGTACAAAGCCCAGAATCATATCACGGAAAGGCTGCACTAGTATGATGTTATCATCTCACCAGTCACTACAGCTTTCATCAGAATCCAGATAAAATCATCCTGCTCATAATATCACTGTTAATATTTCCTCTATGTTTCTCACTTCAAACACCCGCATCTTATTCTCGTGTGAGACCTCGTTCTATTTTCTTCTTGACATAGTTACATCGCATCCAATACTGCCACAGCCCTGCACACAAGAAAAAGAGCCTGGGCCTTTTCTCCTTCCGCGGCTGAAGTTATAAGAAATGTAGCCAAGCCATCTCGCTCTCCGTGGGGACAGTTTTTGCAAAGCATTCGAACACATAATTTTTGCCGTCGTTGTTGTCCCAGTACTCCGTACCCCCGGCGTTGAAGGAGACGGCGAACTCCAAGCGGGAGCCGGGCACGAAGTAGACCGGGGCCACTATGCTGAAGGAGAAGCGATCGGTGGGACCATCACAGGAGTGCTGGACATAACTGGCGGCGATGTCGTGGAAGGTGCTCCAGCTGTTGTGGGTGTAGCGCACTCGTACGGACTTGTGGTAGGCTATATTGGCCACCCGCACGAAGCCCGTGATGGTCATTTCTGTGATAATGGCATTCTCGAGGGAGACTTTCTGGCTCATGACTTTGGCCATGAAGCCGTCCAGCGCTCCAGGTTGCTCGAAGCAGGGACAGAGGTATTTTGACCCGATCTCCTTCCCATCCTCGCTGAGCCCGGCTTTCAAGTCCGCCATAGCCGAGGCTGGGATTTTGGGAGGCGATTCCATGTTGAGGACGTGCCTCACAGATTCCAGATCTAAACCCATAGCGTCAGCGAAGCGCACAACCTTCTTGCGGTGCGGCGTTCCCGGCGGTGTTTTATTCGACTTGAGAGACGAAGACTTCCTGAGTTCAACCCTACTAAAGTTAAATTCGTGTTCAGCATATATGGGGCTCTCGCTCAGGGTGGAGGACGAGCCAGGGAACTGGGTATTAGTGCCGACATCCGACTCAGTGATTTTAATCTTGAGCCCTGAGATTCCGCGCACAGGAGAGCCTCGGCCGACAGACCTCAGTGTCATCCGCCCGTCTTCCTCCTCGGCTCGACCACCCTGGGCAGCATCGTCGTCCACGCTCATTCGGCGGAGGTCTGAGGCGGCCCGACTGATGGCTTCTTCCAGGCTCATCTTACGGGTGGTTTCATGCCTAACTTCCTCCTCCAGCTCACCCTCCTCTGGGCTGAGAAACATGGAGTCGGCCGAGACACAGGTGTCGTCACTGGTCTCGCTGACCGTGGTGGACTTCTCCGTGGTGCTGTCCAGGTCATCCATGTTGACGAACACGCCCTCCTCGCTTAGGACATCCGAGTCCGGGGAACCGTAAGATCCACTGTTTCCCCTGGTCTTCGCCTCATCTCCCCTCCTCACACTCGAATTTAGGTCTGATTTCGGGAAGTGGCTTTTCCCTCCCAAGCCGTAGGGCTTGTCGTAAGGATCCGACAGAATAATGTCGCTGTCGGACTCTGGCTTACTCTCGCTATTCTCCGAGCTTCTGCCCACCGCTACGTCGCACGTCTCATCGCGTTCCCGGTCGTCGTCGTTCAAAAACTCGTCATTGTCAGCAAAGCGCAGCAGCTCACCGCCCCTGTCCATCTCCTGGCCCAGGCTGGCCGGGACCTCCATGGTCTGGGGGTCAACGCTGGTCAGCGGGTCCGACAGTAAAGCAGCGGCCTCACCGTCCTCGTCCCCGTCCACACTCGTACCTACGTCGCCGCGAGCAAAGTCCATAGACTCATTCGGGGGTGAGTGTAGGAGAGAGGTGAGCCGGGATGCCACACGCGAGGCGGGCTCTAACAAGGACGATGCCGAAAACGACGACGACTGAGAGGGTAATACGTTGCCCGTTGTTTTATCACAATCCCTCGAATGAAAACCTCCGTCTCCAGCGGAATCCACCTTGAAAGCTGAAGAATATAATCCCGAATTGGTCACAGAATCGTAACTAGCGTCACACTTCACTGGAAAGTCCTGCGCTCTGATAGCCGACAACAAACTGTGGGTTTCGTCCTCGACATTGGCCCTCCTCTCCTGACTTTGTTGGTGTTGGATTGTCCGTTCTATTTTGGGGTTGTGCACGAAGCGCGCGCTCACGCTGTAGCGATCCAGGTAGCTCTCTTGCACGTAGGACAGGTTTCGCGGGAGAGCGACGAATGTGCTTTCTTCCGTCTCGGGGTCAATGGGGTCATTGCACGAGCACGGGCAAAAATACATCATCAGCTGATCCGGCGCTGTGGCAGTCACGTGCCAGAGGAATGAGTGCCCCTGACACTACACGTCTCGCTTCAACGTGCCTGGCAGGTGATTCTCTCTCTCCCTCTCTATTCCTTTGCTGTAGGTGAGCTCAGTAAACACGCACTCAACATGTGAGATTTATATAAAATGTAAGAATTGTTGTCTAGTTCTAAAACAAACCGCCCCCAAAAAACAACACAGTCGTTTGCTGGAAAAAGAGCACAACCAGTGCTCATAAGAAACGTCCCCCCCTCGTTTGTTCGAGGTTTGACAGAATCGTGGATGAAATTCACGTGTTAAATTACAAGTGTTTTTTTTTTTTTTCTTACGGGCCAGAGGACGACGATGCAATAATAATTCCGTACTGATTTGTGGGCAAGTGGTCTGCTGTGTTTGACCCCAATCGCCGGTCCATTTATAAAATGGCACAAAAGTGTGCGCGTGCGGTGTTATGCTACAGGTTAGACATCTAGGTCAAAGGTCAACCTTGTGTTTTGTTTTGTTTCTTCGAAACGCTGCAGGTTTGGCGATGTTCTCCAAAGGGTGAAGGCTTCCAGACAGAAGAGGTAAACAAACTGATGCGTCCTTTTCCGAATGCTAAAAAGTGAACATTCCGACCGTATGTCACCGTATGTTTCTCGATACTGTTCGCCTTGCGATAATCTATGGTTCAACCACGAAATGTGTCCCACGTTCTAAAAATCTCACAGGATCCAGGTGTGGTATTCGACTTGTTTCCTCAAAGTGCCGATTTTGTAATCCGTACAACATACGCAACTTTTCGCAATGTACTGCGACACTGAAAAACGTTGACTTTGCAAGATTCAGGTGCTCCGATGTTTTTATGCCATACAATCTTTGTACGTTTTCAGTGTTGTTGATAACACTTCTATACTGAGCAGTTCGTTAAAACTGAACACCTTTGGATGTAAGAAAATTCCCCCCTCTTGTTTTCTCTGTGGGTCTATCCAGCAGCTGGTAGAAAATTTTGTCCCGGGCGTTTTCTTGAGGGACCGGCTTTTGTATGAGCTGATTCGAGGATCGGGGGTCGGGGGTCAGGGGGAGGGGGGTCGAAGGTCGAGGGGTTGGTTTGTCTTGGAGACAGTCCAGAAGAGGGTAGGTGGTGGCAAGTGATGTCACGCGAGGAGGTTATGCAGACTAGCAAACACACTGAGAGTACGGTGACCCGCGCCTGTCGCTGGTGACAGCTGTTGTCGCTAAGCTCAGGCAGGAGCGGAGACTGGTGGGAGTCCTCACCTCAGGAGCGGAGTCTGGTGTGTTCCTCACCTCACTGTGGGGAGAGAAAGGGAGAGAATAAAAGGGAGAAATTAGACATTCAAATGAGTTATTCTTTTACAATGGAAACAGAACAACGTGTGGAAATAGCAAACTATTTTTAACTACTCATGAAAACGATATTTATGACATCATAAGTGATGGGAATAGTCAGATATCCCAGTAACGTGTGGATGTTTTATGACGACAGGAATGTGTGAACATGGTATCTTATGGCAAAGAATGAAAATGATTTTATATACATAATATTGTGGATTGTGAATGCAGAAACGTATCCATAGCAAGGCATGAAAGAATACGGTAAAATAGCTTGGGAAAACGAAACCGTTTTTAGGGTGTGGAACTTTGCGACATATTAAAATATTAAGACCTTAGGATAATGTATAATGCACACCACTAATACAGAACTACATAGTCCTGACCATATTAATGAATGAATGAATGCCTGAATGAATGAATGAATGAATGAGTGAATGAATGAATGAATGAATCAATCAATGAATCAATACCCATCACAATGTGTGGCCGGCTAAATAAAGATGAATGAGTGAATATGTGACTGAACGAACAGGGGAATGACTAATGAGTGAATTAATGAATGACTGAAAAAAAAAGTGAAGTGAGATGAATGAATGAACATGAATGAGAGAATGAGTAAACGAATAATGAATGAATGAATAGATCTGTCTTTCAATCAATCAATCAATCAATCAACCAATCAATCAATCAATCAAATCAATCAATCAATCAATCAACAATCAATCAATCAGTCGTTCAATATTGTCGTCAGCCATGTTCATGTCCACGCCCACGATAATACCACAACACAGTGACAGGAACTTCTTCAACAACAAGAAAACGGAAGCCATTTTATGTCTGACACAGACAGGCGTGTGGGTCAAATTAAATACACACTGGGCCGATTCATGATACAAAACCAGGAAGATATTTGCACGCTGAACGTGACAGAATCCGCCCACTGCACGGACTTGCATCATCCCACAAAATAGCCTTCGTTTGTTATAGAGCTTGGCTATGGCTTCGCTGTTAAAGAAATGACTAGATATCGAGCCCTGATCAAGTATCAAGTTTTCATTGGAATGAGGGATTCGTACAGCTCTGTTACGCTTCGACAGAAAACTGTACTGCTAACAAATAATGGTGTTGAAATCATCGTCACGTCATTTTACAGAAATGTTTTAAAGTTCGAGAGCCCGCTGTTTATCGACAACTAACCAAATACATGTACGTTAAAAACAAACCAATTAATATCTTAAATGTCGATATCTTTAAAGTGATGCTACTGGGGAAGTTTTCAAGCCTCTTAGCTCCTCCTGAGGACAATCGTAATCTTTATTTTACAGAAATGTCTTTCAACTGAAGACCACAATCGCTATCATTATTTTACAGAAATGTCTTGACACTGAAGACGGCAATCGTCATCATTATTTTACAGAAATGTCTTGAAACTGAAGACAAAGATTGTGAACCGGTAACTAGTTTAAGGCATTAAAAAAAAAAAAAAACACACACACACATTCAGTCTAGGATATTGACAAGTTAAACTTTGAATAAGTGATAACACTGATCAAACCTTCGATTCCTGTTGTTTACTCTCCGGAACAAAAGATGGCGATGATCATCATCATTACATGGTACACATCTTGAATTTGAAAACACATGCTGTCAACCGGCAGCTTACTAAAGCAAAACAAGATGTATGGAGAATTTATAAGCTGAACTTGCTGACAAAACTGGGAGAGCCAAGCTCGGCTCTTTATCGGGACAAGGAAGAAAAACAACTGTTCAAAAGCAAACAGAGCGTTGTAGGACATGAAAGAGAATTTAGAAATTGAATGACATTCCTTGTTCGCTGATAAGACTCTTAAATATAACTTTAACAATTGTGATTAAAGCGGTAAATTTTGCTTTTATTTAGAATTTAATATCCTAAAATATGGAAAGTTCCAATGAAATAATACTCTAATTTTAACTCTATCATCATGACAATTATTTTAAAGGTTAAACTCCAACACAAACAACAAACGAAGAAACAAACATACACAGTTTTGGACAAATATAGTTCAAATTGGATGAATGCATTATCATTTTACAGAACTAGCTTGTGTATCAAAACACAAGCTGCTGACTGACGATTGACTCGATCTACGAACAGAATCGAACAAAAACATTTAAATTCGCTGAAACAAAACACGCTGAAACACGAATAAAATATCAATGACGCTAAATTTTCGTGCTTGTATGGCTCTCCTTCACACACTAATCAATTCCCCCGTGGGGGCACGGGGTTTATAAGTAGGTTCTCTGCTCCCACCTGCAGGCGGTGAAATCCCGCCATCGGTGGGGTGTCTCCCATGAAGTGCCATCCTCGACAAACCAGCGGAGGTATCTTTTCTTGCTTCTGTCTTCTGTCCCGCTTTCTTTCTTCTCTTCTTCTTGACATGTAAACGTATCTTACCGTAGTATTAGACACAATATAGCCGTGACCGTGCTGATGTGTCGTTAAACCCCAACACGCACGCACACACGCACACATGCACGCACATACACACACACACCCACACACACACATAGACACACTAATAAACATTATCATCATTGTTATTATCATCACATAAATAATGAAAGGGGTATTGTCTCTACAATTAAAATCTGTAATACTAACTCATATCCACGAAATCAATAGGAGAATCACGTCCCTAGCATTGTAAATAATATGGCCCCTTCGGTTATTCCACAGCGATATTAGACATAGCGTGCACACATCTGTCTATAGATATTCATGCTCACACATTCGTTTTACTAACACTCAGAACGACAGTCGCTTACTCCATTATTCTTAAAAGAAAGCTAAAGACCCCAGTCTACAAAAAACTACGAACACTAAGGCTGTGGTATCGTGGAATAACTCCAGCGTGCCAGCACTCGTGCAGCACAAACTCCGTGTTTGATTACAATGTCTGTCGTGATAACTGGATAAAGTTCATGATAACAAAATCAAACAGTTTGTTTGTTTGTTTATCTGTTTGTTTGCAGTGCTGAGTCCTCGGGCAAGCAAAACTTACAGGCGCCGACTCAGTGCCTCTTTCTCCTCTTAGTTTGAGTATCGCATGTAAACTAACAAGCTACACCTGATCAGAGGCATGAGACAATTTTTATGTGGACGACGAGCTTCATGGCGTGTTTACCTGCCTGTCTGTTTGTTTGTTTATTTCTTTACGTTGCGGTATCCTCAGGAAAGCACAACTGACCCAGCTGCTCACGCTTTCAAAATGGTAAGTGTGAACTTTGTGCACGACGACAAGACCTGGCGAGACATAAATATTGCGTCTCAACACAAGCTTGTGAGCTTTATTTTTCCAACAGATTCAAGACAGAGAAGCAAAACGTTTTGTTTTGTTTGTTTGTTTGTTGGTCTGTTTGTCTGTTTGTTCATATTCAGGTTGCTGAGTCCCTGGGTGAGTAGAACCGACACAGCACTTTTTGGCGTCAACATCTCCTGTGTGACTACTGTGGCCTCTATGCACCAGGAGTGGTGAAACAATACGGCGTTTGGTCAAAGGAATATCTGCATCTTTGTATGGATGACATCAACGACAGAGAGCGCGCGACTTTGTTTGTATGATTGTTTGTTTGTTTGTTTGTGTTTACGCTGCCGTGCCCTGGGACGAACAGGACAGACACTCACTGCTCGTCTCCGTGTCAACAGTCAGCGGGCCTGGCACACAGTTGCACACACTCACAAACAAACAGACCCGGTTCTCTACCACAGTCAGCTGCGCTGTGTGCAGCTGGGGCACCGTGACCTGTCACTCGCTCTTCCAGACACGAAATGACAACACTTCTTCACACTGTCTCCCAGGTCGGCATGTCCTGACCCCCCCCCCCGCCCCCCCACATCCCCGCCCCAACACAGGAATTCGCTTTGTCGAGGCTAGATACAAGTAGAGCAATTTAAAAATGACCGCCTCTCTGGCTTAAATCTAACGGCATCTCTACTATTACACACCGCATAAGCAGGACGTGCATTTCCTAGAAAAAGGGGGCGGAATTTCAAGAACTACACCCGGAACTGTTTCGATACACTCATGTAAGAAGAAAACCACCACAGTGACTGAGTGCTAAAGATGCACCATTACATACCAAACCATTTTCCCAATTTAAAACACTAGTGATGCAAAGGTACTGGCGCATCTCAAGATGGCTATAATTATTGAAATGAGATGCGACACGATGAAATCAGGCTCTCGTCAAATTTTGAGCATTAAAATTTCGAGTTACTGGTTTCATTGTGATGATTATGCATTTCTCTTTTCTGTGTGTGACACTTTTCTACCATAAGTAGAAGTCAAGATATTGGCAAATCAAAGACGATTGGGGGGGGGGGGGGGGGGGTGACCTTTTTCCTCAACCAACATTCAGTAAGAAAACCTGACCCCCCACCTTTACCACCCCTCCCCTCCCCTCATCCCCCCCCCCCCCCCCCCCCCCCCCCCCCCCCCCCCCCCCCACCCACCACTACAACTAAAATTTAGTAAGAAAATATGGCCTATCACCTTTGCTAATCCTTCTATATCCTTATTATGCCATGCTACTATATTAAATTTCTTAGGCTTTTACTCAATCTATTTCAACAAATTTAACTCTAAAAAAATGCATTTCTACAGGGATATAGAACAGTTCTGTGAGAAAAAAAAAACTGTGTTAAAAATGTATTCACTTTTGAAGAACACGTGATTTCTCCGGTCGCCACTGTTTGACGAGCGCCTGATTTCATTGTGTCGAGTCCCAAATGTTCATTTTATGGCAGGTTAATCAATCGTGATGGATCAGCACATGTCCGTAATAACACACATAATATGCGAACACAGACAATGAACAATCTCACCTTAATGCCTGACATTAAACCACTATAGACCCCCCCTCCCCCTCGCCATCACCACCCCCCCCTCCTCCTCCTCAATCCGATTAAAAAAAAAAATGTTTTTCAATGTAACACTTTCATTTTTTGAGGCAATGAGACAATGATTTCTAGGATTTGGTACATGGCTCCAGAGAAATAAACGAGAACTAATAAAGAAAAATAGGGCAGTCCTCCAATTTCAAGTTTCAAATAGCTGAAACCCAAACTACAGCTAGAAGATACGTACAATGAAGATGCATATTCTTATTACTCTTTGACAGGTACATGTAGTACAGCCTTCATGCCTTTAGCCCACCAAGATAACACTGTTGAAATGACCGCTACTATTACAAATTATCGCACTGTCCCCGACAAACATAAAATGACTCAAAAAAAGACACAGTGTCCCACATATTTCCCGTTACGTAAAAGAAAAAACAACAACAATAAAGAAACAACAACAACAACAACAACAACAACAACAACAACAACAACAAACCTTCACGACACCACGATAACAATGCCATCTTATCACAGCGCACCTGCGTTCCGTGAGCTATTGCATCAGACCATGGGTCCACAACCGGCAGCGTTGTGTAAACAATTTCACGACCACTTCTAGATTCTACTAGAACGATAACTTCCGACAAACAATGTTCGATAGTTTTTAACCTTTGGCACCATACTTGAAACTTTCATGCAGCGAAAACCAGAACATAACATTTCAGAGTGATGATACGAGTGTTTGCTTCTGGACAAAAAAGACTTCCCCCCTCCTCCACCCCCCCCCCACCCATTAAAAAAAAAAGAACTAAACAGAACGAAATAAGAACAACAACAACAACAACAAAAAACCATTTAAATAAAAATACACGCACACACACATACATCCACACAACAATTACTGAGCCTGAAGCAAAAAGAATCCATAAGATCTCTTACACTGGTGCTGCGACCAAAGTGTTAAATTCCCAAAAAGATAAGACTAAAGAAGAAGAAAAAGGGGGCTCAGTAACAAGCCCGTTTTTGGGAAATTCACATCCACGTCATGCGCAATAAATAGCTATCGGGAATTCACAATCGCGGCTTACTCAAAGCCGAGCTCGGCAAGCCAGTACGTGTAAACTAAACTTGAAGGATTGCATCATCCCGTGGTGTGCAAAACCTGTGTCATACTCAATACGTGCCGACATTCCCGTCCTCACGACACTTGTTGAACCACTTGACATATGACAATGACATTTCTCTTGCCTTTTTGTCTTCCCGGGAAAAGAGGGAGAAAAAAACAAAACAACAAGAAACGTCTGCCTAATTCAGCTTATCTAATACTATTGCTGTTTTGCGACGGCCATGGATTTTGAGTGATCTGGCAAATACATGTAGACTTGAACGGACATAAATCACATGACGTATAACTCTGTTACATAAATTCATAATTACGGTCTCATAAGTGAAATTATGCTGGCTAGAAATACGTAACAAATATACCCTGGCAACTGTTAAAATCTAAAAAAAAAAAAAAAAACTTGCTTGTACCCATTTCCCGTATCTCGATAACTTAATAATATCTAATAACTTGCTTGTATCCATTTCCCGTTTCAATACCTAATAACTTGATTGTTATCCAGGGCCAAAGTACATGTACATGTATGAAGAGATTTCTAGGATAATGACTCTCAATTCACTATGGAAGAATGTCTGATATAATAATATCAATATTTGAATATCTTATTTTAATTTGCGCGAGGCTGGCATCTTTAATTTAAGGAAGAGCTGCCTATCCGTACTTATGTTCGGCTAGCCTTCGTGTATTTTCCTTGTACTGTGGCAATGTCTGGCCGGATCTAAGCCCGTGAAACCTTAAGGTTTAGCAGGACATAAGTCACTCTGACCTTACACAACTACCCTACATGGAAATGAGAGGGATGTAAAGCTTAATGACTACACAGACCTGAGTCCGGCCTGAACTCTGAGACAACACAGACTTAAATCTGGCTAGAACTTTAAGACTACACAGACTTAAGTCCGGCAAGAACTTTAAGACTACACAGACTTAAGTCGGGCTAAAACTTTAAGACTACACAATCTTAAGTCTGGCTAGAACTTTAAGACTACACAGACTTAAGTCCGGCAAACCATTGCCAAAACTGTTATCGCAGTAATACAAATACACCAGATAATACTAAAATACTTGGAGACACCTCGATAAATTAAAAAGTCCTGCCATAATGTAAATGATAGACTATCACTGCAAACATTAATACATCAAAGATCTGTCCACGATAATGACAAATCATCATCCTAGCAATCTCATCGGCACTTTCTAATTCCTTGTCCTAAAGCCGAAATGATGATAAATTCAACCCAAAGCGTTTGCATTCTTTCTTTCTATATTTTTTTCATTCTCTGTCTACCACAAACACAAAAGAATTCCCAACACAGCAGAGACAAAAAACAAGCCCCGAAGCAATCAGATTTAGAAGGTGGATGTTCTAATTTCAAATTATATATTTAGACTCTGTATCCGTATAACTCGACTTAACATTATATGAATGGGTAAAGATCAAAATAATAATAATATAACTACAAGGAAACACATATTAACAGTAACACATATTAACAGCTTGCCGCAAATTCCATGTTTGTTTGTTTGTGTTGGGGTTTAACGGCACATCAGCACGTTATACGGCTATAGTGTGTCAAATACGGTAAGATACGTTCACACGCCAAGAAGAAGAGAGGAAAGAAAATGGGACGGAAAACAGGAGCAAGGATAGAGAGAAGAGATGTCTCCCTTGGAATGTCGAGGATGACACTCCATAGGGAGACACCCCACCGATGGCGGGTTTACACCGCCTGCAGGTGGGAGCGGAGAACCTACTTATAAACCCTGGGCCCCCGCGGGGGAGCCATAAATTCTACGACGCAGTCAATTATACTTTAAATCGGATATTACACCATATACAACTGAGGCGGGGATCGGAAGGAGGCAGGGACAATAGACGCCGAACACGGACAAAGAAAATCGATTCCCGAGTCAATGGTAAGAGACGATGAAAAGCTAACAAGATATCGAATTCATGCATATTTTGAACGACAAAATGAGCATGGGAGAGATTTTCGTATCTCACACATGGGATATTTCTCTTACGGCTAGTTGACATGAGACGAAAGAGTGTGGGCTAGAACCGAGAAGTCGGGCTTTCATATAATTGGAAAGGTGGAGAGGTGGGGGGGGGGGGGGGGGGGAAGAGGACAGTTCTCAGGTC
>JBCAUA010000021.1:1694841-1715119 GCA_038406235.1 Peronia verruculata | reverse complement strand
TTTCTATGTCAGTGGTAGTGAACAGTTTGCAGTGTTTGTACCCTCCTACTAACATTAGACGGGGATTTCCAGCCGTTTGCTTGGTCGAAAGAAATCTATTACACTACAGGAGAAGTTGCTTCATATCTCATTAAGTCCTTTTAATTATGGCTGACAACATTGGTGTTCTTGTTGACGTTGCCTGTTTCAGCCCAAGATTTCTGTGGCCAAAGGTACCAGTGCCCAGGACACGGAAGACGTCAACAATTTCATTGGACAAATCACAAGCCCCAAAGACGACAGCCTGACATCGGACGAACTTAGGAAACTTCGTAAAGAACAACGTAAGAAAAATAAGGTAGGCCTGTAGGCAACTGAAAAGGAAGGTGGCTTTCTTGAGTTTTTGGGCTTTGGTGAATGGGCATCTAAGACGGCGGATTGAAAAGACCGTTGAGAATTACGTTGGTAACTGAAGGTCCTAATAGCTCTGGATGGGTCATCAGAGTCTTTTTCATTTCTATTTTTTTTTTTTTTTTGTAAGTAATATAAACTGAGCTAATGCTTTTTTTCCCCCTATATTTTGCTAGGAGGTGGAGGATTACCTGAGACAGCTAAAAATCGCCCAAAGGCGCAGGAGGAAACAGAAAAACAAGCAAAACAGGAAAAACAGGGGCAACAAGAAGAACAAAAACAAAGGGGGCAACAAGGAAAAGGTAGATAAGAGCAAGGCCACGCCCAAGGCTGGTGAGGACGTCATGATCAACTGAGACACTGCCTGTTTGTATTGAAGTTTTAGCAGTACAAAATACTGACTCTTAACTCTTAAATTTAGCATGAGCTTTGGGCCAACCTTTCTGTTTTCTATTTGGGGGAGGGAAGGGGAGAAAAGTTATCCTTTGATGAGAAAATAATATCAGGAAGGGAAAACAAAAAGGACGGTGGAAAAGTTAATGAAATAAGAATCTTTTTTCTTTTTTTTTTGAGAAGATGAGATAAAATTCATTACTGGCTTCTTTATATAAAAAAAAAAATATATATATATATATATATTTCATTTTATTTATTCAATAATTATATACCTCTTTGTTTGACTGTTTGCTCAATTAGTGAACTTCATTTCTTTTTTCTATTTTACAGGTACTATGTTGGGTTTATGTTAAACAGCATTAATCTGTGATTATTTTATGTTTATGAGCGTGCGCATAAAATCCTTGAGTTATCATTCTACGAGAAGTATCAGTACATTTATCATTCTATGACACAATATGTTGTGAAAAGTTTCTGTTTTTTTTTTTTTGTTTTGTTTTGATTTGTTATAATTAGTTATTGATGATTATGGCAGAGGAATAATCTCAATTTTGAAGAGTAAAGAGTTAAATAATATGGGCATTACGGACCACAGCGTAACAAATCTATACAAAGTCAGATGCATGCTAATGCTATATTTCATGTGGCAGTGTTGTCAGTTGATGCTAAGATGTTTTCCTACACCTTTCAGAAACAATCTACATTGTAATTTGTGAATAGTGGGAAAGGATTTTCATTGCCTTATCCTAATCATCTTATTGGCCATAAACAGTAAAACCAGATAGCTCTGCAACAGAGTTACAGACATCTGTAATGTGTGAAATGTCATGTACATATTTTATATTAAACAATATCTGTTTCTGTTTTGTTTCGTTTTTTTGTTTTCTGACACAGCAATGTTAGCAATTTCTGCAAAGTTTTCAAGCATTTTTTTCCATTTCTTTTCTCTCACACAACAATCTCAATCATGTTCAAGAATGGTATTTTTGATAATTGACATTTAATTAACAATGAACAACAAGACTTAGGTTTTTTTTTTTCTTAACAGCTCTCAGAAAGAAGATTTGTTTCTTTTCTTCTCTAAAAAATCCCAAAAATTAAATTATCTGTATGCAAAATTAAAACTAGCACTTTACAAATTGCAGTCAATCTTATAATTATGTATGTAAATTCTATTAACAAAAAATAAAGAATTTATGTATTTAACCATTTCTTGCAGAAAACGTCATGTTTGTCCGGGAAATTAATTTAAGGTAAAGTAAGTGGACTTTTTTACGTTGATGGCTTATCAACTATTCTTCACATATAATATTCATGAAATTGTAAAATATGACTCATGAAAATTATGATTGCTTGGCATTGTGTGAATAAATTTCAAGTGGCAGAAATTCCGACCTAGTTCATGTATCTTATTGTTTTTCAGTGCATGTGCTTTTTTTTTTTTTTTTTGCTTTTTGTTTTCATGCTGTTGAATAAAAAATAAAAATATTTCATGCTGAGTTGCTCTCTCACTCTGATTTTATGTTGTTGTGAAAAGTGTCAGTCTACCAAAAAAAATTACAACATACAATTAGCATAATACATGTATGTAGAGCCCCACACTGTTTATGCTAATATTTGGTAATATGCTTTTATTATTGATCCTTCCGGGGGACGCAGTGGCTCTGTGGTATGGCATCAGCTAATGGAGAAAACAGGCCGGGATTGACTCGTGGGTTCTGCATCGGGGGATGACAGGACACGAGAATCGAAGACCCGCATTTTTTCAGTGACTCAACAGTCCCCTGGCTTCCTGTGGTAGAGAAGGCCAATGTCTAGCCTTCTTGAAAAGGGCGCATTTAAATTTACGCACATTAAAGAACTTTTGGCATTTCAAAATCGATGGAAGAGTAGGCTGAGTGCCGCTGTGCCAGCAAAATTTCTGAATTCCAAATTTCCACCCACAAAATTTCTCAGCAAATATTGGCCATGTCTGCAAGCCAAGATAATCCTACTTTCTTAGGATTGAAGGGCTTTAAAAAAACAAACAAGTTGATCCTTCCCACAACTGTGACTTTCCATTGAAATACAGAGTCTTGAATTAGAGAGAGCACAGCTTTATACTTGATACCTTGGGCAGAAGAAACATACATTCAAGATTCCTCTTACATATTTTAGATTAGTTAGTTATCTGAACTAATAATAGTAATAATAACTCTTGATCCTGCCAATAATTTTTTAAATCTTATTTATTCAGTTTCTAACAGAGCAAAAACACGAAAGTAGAGCTGTCTCAAAGGTTAAAAAAAGACAAAAACATAAAATTTAGGCATTTTCAAGATATGAAAGACAGATCATGTTAGTTAAACAAGAATGTACTACTGATTCAAAATGCATCAGACAAAGTCAGTATTATGTGATAGAGTGATATTTTCCCTTCAATTCTTCCACTTTTTCTTCCACAGCTTCCAAGTATAATCCTTGCCCCTCCCTTCTCCCCCCTGTATCTTTTAATGTCATTTAGCCATGCCCATATTTAAATTGAAATTATAAACCTCAGTTACTTTGATTAAGAAGACTTGTACAAGCATGTACTGATCTATTTTTACAAAAAAGCATGGTTGAGAGAAAAATTATATATTATAAAAGTGCCTCAGAATTTAACATGAAATGTTGAACCATTTCTGTGCCAAGAGAAAGTGAGACAATATTATATGAGACATGACACGATGAAATCAAGTGCTAGTCAAAATGAGCTGACCGGAGAAATCACTTGTTTTTCAACAGTGAATGAATTTTTAACGCAATTTATTTTTCTTCACCAAGCCCTTCTATATCAATCTAAAAATGCATTCCAGGGTTCAATTTATTGAAACAGATCAAGTAAAAGCCCACAAATTGTAATTTAGTAGCATGGCCTAAAAAGGATTAATAAGGATTTACAAAAGTGATTGGCCATTTTCTCAATAAATTCAGCTGCAGCAACAGGTCACTAACATCATCTTTAATTGCCAATATCTCAACCTCTACTTATGGTAGAACAAACATATTTTTCACTCACTGAAAGAGAAATGAATAATCTTTGCAGTGATACGAATAACTCTATATGTTCAAAATTTGACGAGAGCCTGATTTGATCGTGTGGCATCTCATACATGTATATCCTTGGGAAGTTCAAACATAACATGCAAAAGTAAAGCATATGTAAACCAGAAAATCTGCCCAATGTAGCGGGCTGTAGGGTTCAACAGGTCAAACCAAAACAATCTCCTGATCTCATTCAGATTGGAATTCTATAGAATCACTTCAAAAAAGATCAAAAGACATACAAGTATATCAAGGATGCCAAACAGTTAGTTCTTAATATGCTGGTAAGTTCCATGCCTGCATATTATCAGTTTTGCAAATAGGATGGGAGCTCCTCTGTGTGGATCTAGTTCTTGATAGTGAAAAACTACTCTCTTTTATAGTCCTTGACCATATCATTTGTTTGCTCTCCTGCCTTGCCTTGGTGCCTTAGACATTAGTCCCTAGGGGTACCTCTGTAGTCTGCACAGCCAGTCTTCTCCATCCATCTCAGCACTCTGCCTTTCTCAAGATGTCTTCCAATTCTAGGCTGTCCACTCCGTGATGTTGTTTTCCCATCTCTTTTTCTGTCGGCCACTCCGTCTCTCACCTTTCACTGTGCCTTGCAGGATTGTTTTAGTGAGGCCTGCTGAATGTGAGATATGCCCATACCATTTCAGCTTTCGTCGTTTAACTGTGGTGAGGAGGTCTGTATACAGGCCGATTTTGCTTTCAACATGCCTCACTACTTCCTCATTTGTGATATGGTCCCTACATGAGATTCCGTGGCATCCTCTGTAGCATCTTATCTCGAATGCTTTATTCTTCTCTCTTGTGTGTTCTCAAACAACTGAAATGGTGATTTGTCAATCAGCAACTCTCAGGGGACTGTTGTCATGTGTGGCAAATGGAGTGTCATCAACTCTGAGCAGATTTAGACTTCAATCAATTCAAATGAACCAGAAATTGACAAATTGGTTCTCGCTGAAAACATGTACAAATTTCTATTGTTCTTTTATGTATTCAACGCACATGTTCCCAGCTTCTATTGCAATAGCAGAAAAAATAATATTTAAAAAAAAAAAAAACCTATGATTGGCTGACAGATTCTATGTGGGTAAAAGGTCAGTTGACCAATCAAAGGTAAGAGAGCAGATAACAATCAGAGTGTTGGATTTCTGACAAGGTCAGCAGTCTGACTTCCCTGATGTAGGCTATATGCTGGCTATCCATCTCACGAACAGTAACTCTCTACAACAACAAACAGTTCAGCAGCCTAATAAAACTGAATTCTGTAATAATTATTAAAATGATAAAGTCTTTATCTGTCTTTTTGTCCTTTTGCCATCAAATTTATTCTCACCACGTTCTCTTACCGATACTTTCATGATCATCTATGTACACTTGTATGCTATGAAATTTGTGAAAAAAAGACATTTTGGACACATAGACATGACATGACTGAACTTCTCAAGTTCATTTGCACAGAACAGTGTAACACTATAAAGTCAATTTCCTGTTACAATTCTGCAGGTAAAATTCATCTTTCAACAGTAATAGAGCATGTCAATGGTGCTATTCTTGTCGCATGTAGACTGAAACTGCGACAATGTACAAACAGTCCATTCTCCATGTTCTCTGTATATCTCAAATTATTTTGAATAAATGAAATATGCGTTCTTGAGCAGTCCTTGCTATGCAATAAAAAAAACCCAGAGCGCTATGCACATTTTGTGCAAAGTTGGGGCTATGCCAAGGATAGTGAAGAGAACAACTGGACACTACACATGTAAGAATAATTTCACAGAAACTGGCTTACACAACTGAAATATTCTTGCTAACAAATTACTCAACATAAAGTATTCCACCACATGATGAATTTATCACTGTACAGCAACAACTAATTCTGTAAGACAGATCTTTCACTCTAGTTGAAAAGTTTGCGAAAGCTTTATATGCAGTGAACAGCAAAGATGGTAGGAATTCATCATGGACAAAAATATCATGTATCCTCTTGCATGCCTTTGAAAATACAAATAATTGCCTTTTGATGCACTGAATCAATTCCTTAAAAATTTAAGACACACAAAGTAGATAACTAACTTGCATTGATATAATTATAACAGCATGTTGTGTTGTGTTGTGGTGGGGTTTAATGACACATCAGCACGGCTATGGCTATATTGTGTCAAACACGGTAAGATACGTTTACATGTCAAAAAGAAGAGAGGAAAGAGAGTGGGACAGCAGACAGGAGCAAGGAGATAGAGAAGAGACGTTTCCCTGGAATGTCGAGGATGGCATTCCATGGCAGACATCCCACTGATGGAGGGCTTACACCACCTGCAGGAGGGAGTACAGAACCTGCTTATAAACCCTGGGCCCCCACAGGGGGATATAACAGTATGAAAGAAACATGGAAGTACATTAAATTTGATTTGATTTAATACATGATTATGAATTCATATGACAATGAAGATGCATTATGTGAGATTAGGCCACTGTGTAGCTTTGATATGGACTGTTGTTGGAAGCAGGGACGTTCTGTTTTCAGCTTTGCAGTGGCTATTTCCTCCATGTCACTTCAACCTCATCTGTGCGATACCTGGGGACAAAAAGACTACATCAAATCCCATTGCCATCACAGTTCTAGCCTTAGTCTCTTCTAGATTTATTCTCTTTTTATTTTTCTGATGGAAATTCTGGTGAGTCATTGTAGGTAGCCACGTCTACAATGAAGAAATGAGAACCACATAATATTTTGACAATTTTAAAATAGAGAAGGCCATAGCAGCATGAAGAAAAAAAAAAAAAAGATAAACTGAAAGCTACTTTCATTTTAAAATATCACAGACAAAATCTATGATTGATAAATTCTCCCTCTGAGACAGGGTGTATTGATGTCTGGAGACCTCCTCTCTCTCAAATCAGACAAACATGTCTGTTTCAATTCTCTGCCGTGCTTCATTTGTATAACATTTCAACAACTAAGTGTTGAGCTAACTGTTTTTTTTTTTTTTGCCACATGAATAACTGAAGTGTGTTGAGCGTCAAACTTTTCATGCTGTGGAAACAGATAGATTGTGCTTTACTTCGGTGAAAAATGTTTGGCATGATGCATCTTCGATGCTAAAGTATAGACATTTAAAGTTAACTCTTGTCAGCCCAGAATCAGTAAAAATCTTGTTTCTTGATCGGGATCTCTCTGAGACCTGACTTACAGCATGAGATTGCATGACATTTGTGTGTGCATGGATCAGTGTTGATACTGCTGCGTTTTCATTCAAATCTTTTTACCTCAGTTTTTGACAATGTCACAGGTGAGATCATGGCAAATAAAAACAACATTGCTGATACCTCTGAGTGCAAGATGTTTCCTCCAGTGGTGTCACAATACCAGACCTGTACATCTCCCAGCCTGCCTGAGCAATCATAGCTCCATTGTCAATACAAAACCTGAAAAAAATATACAAGCACAGTTTTCATCTTTTCCTTTGATCACATAATATGGGTGCAAGGCATCCTCAACTAGAATAGCTCTGAGAAATTATTGTAAACTACTGGATCTGTCTGTATTATTTCTGTTCTGCCTAAACATCTATTCTCAACTAGAACAGCTCTGAGAAATTATCATAAACTAATGGATCTCTCTATATTAGTTCTCTTCTGCCTAAATATCTAATATGAGAAGCATTATGGAAATATGGCTTTCAACAGATGATAAATGGCACAGTTTTTAACAAATATGAGGGAGTCAAGAATAAATGTTTGTCTCAATAGTGGCAGAGCAAAGAAGTTTCTTCACAATCAGGAACGAATTCCCTGGGCGTCAGTGAGGAGAAGTTCATTTTGTGGCAGCCACATTCACTGAGCCCATAGTTGAGGTTGCTTACAGAAAGATTTTGAAGGTCTGAGAAACAACTGCTAACAGCTTGCTCTCTCCTCTCAGTGAAAAGCGACAATATATGTCGGCCTAACTTCTATCAATTATAAATAAATGTAATCAAGAGATTAAAGGTTTTCCATATGTCTTGCGCCCAGGGCAAATGAGTCACAAAGTCGGGGCAGGTGAGTTCAAGTCACTGCTGTTTTTTACCGTTTTTCACTATTTTCCAACTATGATACCAAAATATTTCTTTTTGTTTCCAATTTAAAAAAAGGTTAAATTGACGTTCTGTGAAAAAAAAAATTTAGTGTCTTAGTTGGAAAGTAGTTAAAAACAACCAAAAACAGCGGTTTATCTTCATTGCCCGGGGCGACTTCCGACTCATTTGCCCTGGTCACAAGTCATATGGACTATGACATGGAAAAGAAGAACTGCTAGGCTGTCATGATGAAGGATTCTAAAGTAATCTCAGAAAAATAAGAGGAGTTACCACAGAATATAATTAAAAATTAGAAGAAGTGATAATTACCTCTCATCTGTGGCATACAATTTGGCTCCCCTTTCTGAGGCCATGATCTTCATCATCTCTTGTAATCTTTCATTGCCTAGAAAGAGAAAAAAAAAAGAGAGACAAAAGAAAGGCTGGTTTAAGTGTTAATGCTAATGCATAAACAAATCGTAAATTCTAAAATATTTCACAAAGCTTGAAAAGTGGCTGTGACGTCAAGAGTCTAAATTCTTGGTCATCCTATATCTATTTTGGGCAATCTGGAGACATATATGTCATGTGAACAAGGGATTGAAAATCTACCATAAACTGTAGTCATTTAACTGATCACTTGCCCAAACAGGTATATTTTAAAAATCATTTTGTCCTATCTCCTAAGTGAAAAAACAGTTGCTAAACACAACTCATCAATTTTCTCAAAATGTGAAAAATGGACATAAGACAACAGAGAACTGAGCTCACGATATGAAGAGAATATAAAACAGTGTATCATTAGAAGCTCAAAAATTATTTACACTTACAGCCAACGCCTCCAACTATGAGTACTTCCTCTGAGCCACAGTGAGCCATTGCCCTCTCTGCAATAGAAATAATATACTTTATCAGAACACTAACTCTTTCATGCTATAACAACATTTTGTTTTGTTTACTGACTCTAAGGCATGTAGTGCAAGAAGATTTATTTGTTATCACTATCCAGCTTACACTATGAAAGTGATAAGTTTGAATTCTTGATATCACTTCAAGGTAGGCAGCAATTACAAAAATGGACGGCTGTGACAGTGATGGAAAATGGTCACAAAAAAAAAAGATTACACATTCAACACAAATTGAACTGTGTGTTTAATATGCGTTTTAATCCCTTCCTTGCTCTGTTGACATGTATGTGCAGGTATGACATATGTCATGATAATTGAACGTTGATGTAAGCTGCGTGTCACTCTGTTGAACAGTTTCTACCTCCCTAATATTCGGTCATAATTCTAGGTGCACTAAAAATTTTGCTTAGCTCAACAACAAAAAGTTCAATGGTTCCTCTCAATGAAGGCATTTGTTTATCATGGACAAAACAACAGAAAATACAATAAGTCTGTCATGAAGTCACAACTTACCTGTGATTTCTATAAGCATTGCAAAAACTGTTTCCTGCAGTGAAAAGCACAGATCTTCTGGTGTGTACTCACCACTTTCTAAAAGTTTTGGGGCTCTTTCCTGTAGTGAAGTTGAAATAAACAAATTTTAACAGCCAAAGAGAAACGAAACTTTGTATATACAGTGTGTATCCAGAAACAGTATAATATAAATTCAACAGGCCAACCTCTTATACACAGCAACACTGAATGGTCTACCCAAAGACATGAAAAATGACATATAAAACTAAAGGAGATAACCTCCACCGGGAGGTTGAAAGACATACCTGTATATACAACCTAACCATAAAACTAAAATTATAGAAGCATTTTGTGGTCTGAGAATAATTCACATAGAAGTATCTTAAATACGACATGAAAGAATCCTACAAACTGAGAAAAAAAAAAGAAGACATTATTTAATAAGTACAATAAAAATATATTTTGATACAATATCAGTGCTTCAAGAGAAGGTTTTTCATAAGTACTAAATGTAAATAAAGATGGCACTGGAGATGTAGCATGATTACAAAAATAATGCCACTGCCTTCCCATGCAATCAAAATGATACCTAGTTTGAGACCTACTTTGACTTTCTCTTCATGGAATCTTTCCAGAAGTTTTAGTTATATCAGTAGATAAATTTCAGTCAAACTTTCAATAGCATTCCCTTTTATTTTTAAAACCAAATTCTTCAACTTTCTTAGTAGCAACTGATCCATCTGAATTTTCTAAATAAATCTATGAATATGATATTGCCCTCTGTTCCTACAACTCACACTTAGTAATATCTTTAAAAAAAAAAAAAAAAAGAATTTTTCATCTATGTTGATGATATCTACCAAAACATAATAAGAATGCAGAAAACAAAAATATAAATGCCCACACAGAGGATCAGAAACCAGGATCATTGAGTTGTAAAATATGTTGACTGAATCACGGTTTTGAAGAATTATGTACTGCATATCACAACTCACCTCAATGTAAGAGAGTAGACCAGAGAACGAGACATCCATGCCCTTCACCGCATAAGGCATCTCCAAGTACTTTTTACCCCTGAGGTACATGAAAATTATCTCAAATGGTTAAAATTTTCAGGTCAATGACTGTAGGTAAAAAGAAACAAAACAAAATAAGATAATGAAATAAAAAGTTACTATTTGTACATATCTAACCATCAAAACATGTTGTGCCTTCTTGTTAAAAATGCAACTTTCTCTCATGACAGAATTATTACAAGCATATAACTACCATACAAGCAGATGTAAACCAGTAACTCTTATCTTTCTTCAGTGAGAGTTATCCTTTTCTTTCATGACAATTCTGACACATGAGTTCAAAATAAATACAGTAATTTTCCGATCATCAGACAATCCTATCACCAGCTTCAGGACAAACACAGGCTCTACAATACTCACTTTTTGGCCAGCTGCTCAATGTTGTAGCCTGGACTGGGGTCATTGGACAACTGGGAGAAGAAATAATGCTGCAGTTGTGAATAATCATCAACACAATCAATTTACAAACACATTCAATTTTGATCACATGCAAAAAAAAATTTCAAATATAGGAGAACAAAAGTTAACAGTGTAAGTGCAAAATGTCAAGAAAGAAGCAGAAATTTTTACACACAGTCCATAAAAGTTTTAAAAGTCCAGAGACCCTGTTCATTTTCAAAAATACACAAAATAACAAACATTATCAGCATTGCCAACTGTATTCATATCATTTACTTGCTTAGCTATATTGCATACAGATTTCCCACCGTTAAGGTTATAGTGATTTTAGTATTTAACTCATACAGTCTCTTTCTTTATAGTTCTGGATTCATTGCATGTTTAAACAAAGGCAAGAAATCCAATCAATCTAGTTGACACTAAATTTTCCTGGAGCCAGTATTTATCATACTAAAAAAAACATGATAATGAAATGTCATAAAGGAGAGACAGTACACACCATGTTTGCTGTACATTTCAAGTTCTCTGAACGGTAGCATTTTGCTAATGGGAAAAATTAATGAAAGACAAAACAGCAAGACACTAAGAAGCTCACCTTTAAAACTCTAGCAAATCGATCCAAACAGTTTCCAACAGCTATGTCTATGGTCTCACCAAATATTCTGTAACATTTTTCGGAGTATGCAATGACCTGCAGAAAAAGATAACAACTTTTCCTAAAATGTATTGAACCAAGGACTAACTGTACCAATCTAAAACTCGTGGCATTTAGAAGCCAGTTAATCAAACATCTCACAATCAAATAACATAAGTGCTAAAAGTTATCACTCTAGTTTATAAAAAAGTGTAATTATCATCTATAATTATGTTTTTTATGTTTTTCAATATATTTGTTTCAACCAAGCAAATGGTTGAAATCTCCATCTAATTTTAGTAAGGGGGTACAACCACTCCAAACTGTTCACTGCCACTGACATAGAAAAAAAAAATCACAGGGCCAGTGACAATTTGTCTTACACCCAAGGCAAATGAGTCGGAAGCTGCACTAAGTGATTTCGAGCTACAGTCATTTCCAACTACTTTCCAACTCCAGTATTAAAATTATTTATTTTTATTTTTCACAAAATGAAAATTTAACCTTTTTTAACCTGAAAACATAAAAATTTCCAAATAAATTTTGGTATCTGAGTCGGAAATATTTGCCCTGGGCACAAGACATTTGTTGTCAGATCTCATGGTGGAACAGTAACAAACATCAGTGAGAATGCTACTTTTAGCAGGGGGGTACAAACACTCCACTGGAAAATTACAAGTTTTTTGCTTAGTCGAATATGAAATATTACATAAGGGGAGAGCAACAACCATCAGTTCAGTACATACATACCTGTGTGTTTCCTCCACTGACATACAACACTGTTGGATTCTCAGCCCCTGTCACAAGACGTCCCATCTCAATATCTGATGATTTCAGTCAAGGACAACCACAGATTTAATGTCAGGTTTTCCTTAATCAGATCCTTTCTGACACATTGCCTGAAATGTCTCATTATAATTTTTTTAAAATCTATCTAACTTTCTCAATACTGAATTTCACAATACAATGGCAATTCAGAGGCAGAGCCTGCATGGGGAACCCAGAACTATCCACCTGATGTGGGACTGAGCAGAAAAAGGTAAGGGACTACTGCTGAGACTCTTATGATCCACAAGAGATGAAACGGAAACTATTATATTAATCTAGCAGTACTGTACCGTGGAGACAGTTACATAAAGTATGTTTCATGGCATGCTACATGTGTTCCATAAGTACTCACAAATATAGTAGGTTTTCCCCACAAGAAGAATGAACATCATCGTAAGAACATGACACCTCTACAATTTTCTTTTCCGTCTTTACATAGCATACTTCTTCACCAACAGTAATAACAGCATGACTGACATTTACTGCTATCTGTTATAATTTATCCTGTTGGCAGCATGAGCACACAAAATTTATCAAGGATACGACCGATGCAGTGGTTAACAGCAACAATGGGCTTCTTCCACAGCTGTGCCACTGTTCTTGCCACCAGCGCTGTAGACACTAAAGGTGCTCCCATGCCGGGGCCTTGCAAAAGATGAATGACACAAAAAGTAAATAGCAAATAACTTTCAGTTTCTTTCTTTTCATGACTACATTATTTGTTACAACTTACAAGGCACTGGTGCACAATCTTCAGTATCTGACTTCTCAATATAAAAAGTTAATTTCTATTCCTGTTGTCACATTGTATCTTTTTTTTTTTTTTCTGTAATGCCTGATTATTTGTGTTTCTCCACACACCACAAAGTATAAATTGCCTTTCCCAGATTGTCATCATGTTTTGAACAAATTTGATAGGACTTACTTTTCTGTTCTGATAAAAATCATGTCATTAGGTCTCTGTGTGAAGTTGAATAAAATTTTGCCCTTTAGTTTGTTTGTCTTCAGTACATATTAAAGCTCTTTGTTTTAGTGGAAAATGGCATTTTGTTTGCTCCTGAAATGCATGAAATGAGTCATTGTGATCGTCAGCCAACCTTTTTTGCCTTTGCCAAGATGAGAGGTATGAGACAAGCTTTGTTATGAAGGCAAATGTCCCTTTTGCTCTGGTTATTTTGAAACATGGTACATGGAAAATTCGGAAAAATTCACCATGTGATGGAAAACGTTTTTTAAGTCATCATGATATGTGTTTTTTTTAAAAATAATTTTTTGCTTCACAGAAGAAGAGGTGATTTTTTTTCCATTTTACAAGGCTTGCATAATATAAATACCTCTTGTACTTGACAAAGTGAAGTAAATCACTCTTGTACTTGACAAAGAGAAGTAATTTCATTGGTTGAAATATGACTCATTCTATTCAGATATACAAACAACCAACAGTTTATGTTGTTATTCATATATAAGAATTTAGATTATCTATCACCTTTTGTGTAAGCGATAACATCGATGTCCTCTGGTGTAATGTTAGCCTCTTCCAAAGCTTGTTTCAACACAGATAAAGCATGTTCTCTATGATGCTTTGCTGTGTCTTTTGGAAGAAAACCTGTCAAAGAGAAAAATAAAAATGGTGGAAAGAGAACAGGGGATTCATTCCTAAAGATAGAGAATACTATTACTATATTTTTAATGATATTCTGAAAGTCGAGGCCGTGGAGGTTACTGAAGTTCAGTTACAGTTCTACAGTTTTCTCAAAGAGAGAAGTTTTCTAAATAGTAGGAAACTTCTGGACTGAACATCGTTATGTACGCTGCATATTCTTCACAGAATCACAGAAAATAAGTACAGATAATAAGAATATTTTTTAATTTCCTTTTTTTTAATGAATGGGATTCAATCAAAAATACCTTGTCCTGGTGGAGTTATGTATGTATGCCTTGGATTTGATAGAACAACTCCATCTTTCACAATGCCTATTCCCAGTTTGTTGGCACTGCCCTCAAATCCAATTACAATGACCATGGTGCATAAGAACACAATGCTGGAATGAACAGAAAGAAATGCCATGAAGATCAAACAATGCTCTTCAAACAGAAACTGAACACAAGAGTTGTGACAGCGAGCTTCTTTCACCAGGTATAGTTTGTTGTTTCTTTACAATACATTTAATATTTCTCTTGCAGTTAGTTTTCCTAGCTTCAATTGATATGAAATTGAAATTACAGATATGTGAAACTGAAAGTGACTGGAACAAAACAATTGTTTTCTAACTTAGCTCAGCCTTTATTTGGCTAAATCAAAATCCATACAAATTAAAAATATAATCTACGAATGATATACCTGCATGGAATTGAAATTAATGTAACCTAAGCTCTATGGCAGAGGCCCTGAGGCAGGATAGCATTTATTTAAATAACAGATCTCTTCTTTGTGCGTTGCCACTAGAATGAAATCAATAATAATATGAGGACATTGCTGGTCACACAAGAGGCATACAACTGTCAAGCTCAAAATCTAACACACACCCACTGAAAAAAACCTGTATGTGTGCTTTGAACAAGCAACTGAAGAGCATTCTTCCAAGACCTGGGTATTTGCATTTTTCACTTTTCAGAGAAAACTGCAATGTTCAGATAAATTGAAGTTAAGAGTTTGTATCATTTGATCAGCTTTAAAATATGCACATTTTGTTTTGTAAAATGCTGTTTCTTTTTTTAAGTATTTCTTTGCAATTTGAAAGATGAAATTTAGATGAAGATAGTTTTGCTTTTTGTTGAAGATTACAAGGAATTAAATTTGCCTAATTTCAAGGGCACATAATTTCAAGAGTGACTATATGTATGGAAATATTTGCTGAAAGCACAAAATCTAACTGTGGAAGAAAATAAACAATAATAAGTTGTAAACTGATTTTCGTGACATTATTATTCTGGTGTGTTAAAATTCAAAAGGTTCTTTACTTGCAGGCCCATTGAGATAGCCTCCACCAGGAGGTTGAAAGAATATATAACTGTAACAAGTCACGATTATACATGTTAGGTTAGGTGCATGCACAAGTGTCTGAGATACTCTCTAAGCATTTTGTGCAGCATGGTTTTTGGTCAGACCTTGTGTGTGTGAAGTATGTCACGTGCACACAATATCTATCTCTGTTTTATGTTTAGTGACAGATCTAGCTCTTTTGGTCCAGCAAAATCAAAGACCAGTAGGTCTGAGAGAATTCGGGAGAGAGAGGGTTCCAGACAGGCTATCATATGTAAGAGCTCATGAAGAGAGCGAGTGGCCATGCAGCAGTGAGAGCTGGGTGCATCAGAGTTAGACAACTGCCCTGAAGTTAGTATTGTTACAAGCATCTGCAATAAATTCTGTGGCATATTGGTGTCGAGGATTCCTGTTCTAATTCAGTAGTAGTGGTAGTAATTGCTTTATTCCTGGATGCGTCTCGTCGGTATTCACCACCTGATTACCACTTACAATGTCATGACTAACGCCATTCATATCCAAAGTTCGTGACAGTAACCAATACTACTTATTCCCATCAACTTAATAAGATATTTAACATGCACAACAGCAAAATATAAAAAACATCAAGTCTAATATAAATTTTAATAGAATTTTTCCAAACATTGTTTGTTTTCCTAGATCTATATAAAAAAGGACATACATACACAAAAATGCATAAAAAGTAATGCAATTTTAAATGTTATTTGTTGGTTTGCTCTTGAGAAGCCATGCCTGTTGATCCAAATAAGATACTAGATAGGTATATTTACAAAGGAAGTAGCAGCACTGACAATGCACGCCACACAAATACCAAGTTTTTGTTGACTCCGTGTAGGATAAATACCTGGTTTTGGAAACACTTGTCTATTATGTAAGGTCTTACTCTTAGGGGTGGTAAATGCTGACTTTTGTGTGAACTCTGCATTTTAAACACTAGTCACTAGAACTAGATCTAGATTTAGTAAGGTAAGATATAGTGTTCATAATAAACATGCCACAAAAGGGCAGAACTTAAATCTCAACGAAACTACAAATACCCAGTTTTGAAAAAAAAATGCTCTTCAATTTTGCCCCACATAGGCCTATCATACAATGCAAAATCCCCCCCCCCCCTCTCATGCACAAACCCTCCACTGCAGTTCCAGTCCTCTAGACTAGACACTAAGTCCAACAGTAAGAAAATTGGGCGCTTTTTCGTTTGTTACCCCAGGCCTGTCTGTCACCTGCACGTCGGAACTACATGTTCGCGTAAGTCTCGGTGGACATATGCTAGTCGAGGGTCTCATACATGTTAGCGTTAGGGAGGACCGTCACCCGCTCGTGGGACCTAGGCCTACATGTTAAGTGTTAGGGTGCGCTGGTCGAGGGGCCAAGCAGGTTAAGCCTGCGGGATTGCTCTATTATTTGGTGTATACGGATCCTGAGGCCTGGGGACGGGGTAACAAACGAAAAAGCGCCGAAAATTGTTCAAAGGAGAAAGTTTTCATTACTTTACACAATGCCTCATTCATAAATGTACACAATTAGACCTTCTCCCTGTTGGTACGAAAGTGAAAGGAAAGAGGCCAAGCATATTAGAGTCTAGGTATAATTGCCTTTTATTGTGTTGATAACTTGTTCATGCCTGGATTTCAGTTCCATAGAAGGGGGCTGCCATCTTGGTTACATAAAAAGAGTTCCCATTCGGCTGAATATATTA
This sequence comes from Peronia verruculata, assembly GCA_038406235.1. Classification (NCBI taxonomy): domain Eukaryota; kingdom Metazoa; phylum Mollusca; class Gastropoda; order Systellommatophora; family Onchidiidae; genus Peronia; species Peronia verruculata. The sequence goes on along the minus strand of JBCAUA010000021.1, from coordinate 1,698,142 downwards.
GCGGAAGAAATAATGTTAATGAGACTGCTCACATAAACTTTTTAATTCACAATTTTATTGGTATGCAATAATAGAAAAAAATGATATTTAGCAAAAGAAAAAGTAAGTGTTCTATAGACGGAGCACAAATTATTTAGTAAGATTGATATCTTACAATTCTTCATAGCAGGTCGCTTCAAATTCAAAATATAAAGCATAGCACACGATGAGTATACAAATCATTATTTTTGTTTATTTGTTTGTTTATTCCTGTATTCATTTTCTAGTATTTCTTAAAATAAAATATTTGATTTGTATATAAGTATGAATGTAATTGATTAGTGTCTGTTTCAGTACATCAATAAGAATGTAAATTTCTTCATTGCATCTCCGACTGTATTTGAAACATGTAGGTTCTTAGATCACTACGATTTTCATAAAAGTTGGATTTGGCTGTGGCCAAATGGCAGATAAACTGACTGACGTTATAATGAGCCCCGGGCATTCATTGACCTATCTGCTGGCCACAGGCTCAGCTATGAGCCAGTAAATTATGCGGAATTATTGGTATCTCACAGATTTCTGCAACATTAGACTATATCTATTCAGGATTTATGCAAACTCAGTACGCAGAACAAAGGATCGAGACAACTTTTGATACTGCTCATTATTATTGTCAACGGTCTGACCCTGTACGGCTGTACCCTGCCCTACTGCTGCAGGTCTAGATCTAGATCTAGATCTTTCTAGACACTACATCATTGGATTGCTACCGACACTGCTACTACAGATTTCAAGGATAGATCTACATTACATTTCAAATGGATCTTCGAGGTTAAAATGTAGTTGCTTTGTTGCCATCAGTGATACTTTTCATTTTTAATTGCTCTGTTTCCCATGGTAAATCATGGCATCAAATGAATCTGACAACTGACAGGACTGCCCTTTCTATCATTTCAGTTCATTGGTCATTTTCACCAGAATCTCAGCAGTGGAGACTGTAGAATTTGCCAAGTTCGGGCTTACCAGATCTAAGTTATCAATTCTTGGTCAAATGATTAAGTTGGTCTTTCAGCATTTGTGTTGATTAACCACTTCATATTTAGCCTACTATTTTGTTCAAGGATCTCTTGTGTATGTCCAATTTTCATCATCATGAGCAAAAATCAAAGCTCTGGCTCTCCCAGTTCAGGATCAGGAAATGTTAGAGGCGACGTCTCCTTCATCAGAGCAACCCATGGTGTTGGAACATCCACACAGAGCCTACCTGGTTCTGTCCAGAATACCTGTGAAAAACAAACAGCACAGCAAACAAATCAAGCCCCTGCAATTCCTCCTCGGATTCCTCAAGAGATACCATTGCAGCCTCACCTTTATCATCAACATCATCATCATGTGCGTCAGCAACAGCATCAGCAGCATTCTCATTTGCAGCAGTACTTACCAGAACATATGGAAACCCAGCAGTACCTGATAAAACAACCTCACAGCAGTCACCATGGAGCTGGGGGAGCCAGTGGAGATTCAGTTGGTCGGGTGCCCTCGCACACAGGTGTTGAAGGATGGAGTGAAAGAGAAGAAGCACTTGCAGCAGAACTTGAGGAGGCAAAAATTCGGGTAGCACAAATGGAAAAAACGATGAGATGGTGGTCTGACTGCACATCCAACTGGCGTGAAAAATGGAATAAAGCTCGGAATGAACGCAATAAAGCAAGAGAGGAAAATCGTTTGCTGAGAGCAAAGTTGGAGGCAGTAGTAAAGGAACTTTCAAAATTAAAGCGAGGCAGAAAGGAAACATGTATTGAAAAAGAACCAACTTCAGAAGAAAATCAGTTGTCTGATTTGAGCAAATCTCCTGACAAACATGAGTTGTCAGAGAAAGAAAAAACAGTTTTAGCAGGTTCAAATGAAAAGGAATGTGAGAGTCTTGATGATTTAAGTGAAACATCATCCCTAACATCCAAACCCCCAATAGATCAGCAGAGTGAGAAAGATGTGGATGACACAGAATTTGCTTCAACACGAGATAGATCAACATCTATAGATAGCTCTGCAGTCACTGCCCAGATGTCAGAAAGAATTCATCAGTTACAAGAAAAACAGACAACTTTGGAGGAAGAGCTTGCAAAGGTTAAAATTTTAATAATTTCAGGGCTAGGTGTATAGTTTTTTCTGTGTAATTGTCACTTGATTAGTTGTCATTTCAGCAGCAGTAGACTGTGTAATACAACTAATCAGCTTTCAAATAAGTAGTTTAGAGAACCTGTAAGCTTAATCTGGGAAGAAAAGCTGACTTGATATCACAGTATCTTCTAACTTCTTATATCAGTGCTTTACATCCATTTATCATTTTTTATGTTTTTTTAAAATGTTAGAATTGTTTGTATGGTACTTCAAGGAAATGTTGTGTTTTTTTCTTTTTTAAAACTTTGTGTAGAATGTTGAGTTGTTTTTCTATTTAAATCTTTGCGTAATTTCATAGGTTTTTTTTTCTTTCTTTGGCTTTCAATTTCAGACACAAAGCAAAGCTGCTCAAGCAGGGGAAACTGTGGTGATGATGCAAAGGAAACTAGACGAAGCTAACAATACCATTCAGGCAGAACGACTGTAAGCTATGGATTTTATATTTGAGCTAGCACAAAAATTGTTTCTGAAAAGAACCGTATCTGATGTCTTTTCAAGTGCACTGCTTGCCAAAAAATGATTTTGGAAAATTACCCAGAAAAAGTGGGTTTTATCCATCTTTTAGCCTTGATGTCTGAAGTACATTATAACGACTTGTGTTAATTTAAATGAATGGAGATTATTTGGAAGATCCAAGGTTTCATCCCAATTTTGGCAAAGTGATGAACCCCATTTCAGTGCTATTGCTCTTTTTGTCACTTTGCCAAAATTGGGAAGGCTTGTTGCACAAGGTTATAATATTGTAAAGACTGGAACATGACTTTTTTTCCTTAGAAAAATTCTGCAAATTCCAGTGTAAAGAAAATGTTATCTTCCTGTCATAATAATTAGCAATGCCAAACGTGTACCGGCGGCCCGGGTTCTAAGTGGCGTTCTGCGTGCGACAGATCCCTGCCCTCGAAAAAAAATTGTAAAAAAATATTCCACTACTCTTGGGCCCATAAATTTGGCATCAGTGTGTTTGGAAAAGACTAAGCTATCGTTTGATACTAATTTTACACTCATATCCCCGACGGGAGCCGAGTTGCTGGTGTGTGGTCGATTGGGTGTTATGATCGGCAGAATCACCCGAATGGACACCCAAAATGGAAGGTGACTCACTTCGGAGGCTAGTTTCGGTTTTAAAACCTCGTCGGAT
>JBCAUA010000021.1:1672279-1691723 GCA_038406235.1 Peronia verruculata | reverse complement strand
TAATGACCTATCGTTAAAAAATCTTGAACTTTTTAAACATATTTTAGGTGTTCAGCTAATATTGTATCACTGGGCCAGATTTCATGATTCTGTGATAGAAAACAATGAAATAAATGCAGATTCAATATTGTCCTGTATTTCGGTGCCGTTGTGCCTCTATATAAGCTATATTTTAAAAAAAGACCCAAAACCTCCCTACCTGGTCGATGAAAATCACCCATAACTTTTTAAATTTTTGTCCGATTTTCAAAATTCAAAAAGTTTTTTCTTTGTTAAAAGGAGCTTGACATGACTAGATACTTTACATATGTCTAATTTGAATATTACAATTCAGTTTGGCATTGATATAATAATTTTCTCAGATTTTTTGCTGATCATTCAATATTTCATATAGAGAAGAAAGTATTTTTTGCCTTCATATTACAGTTCAGTAATCTTTGAGTCAGGCAAAGAGGGATAGTTGGCCTGGTGAAAAGCAAAGGCATCTTTTTGTAAACAGTCAGAATTTCATCTAAATGTAAGTTATCCTGTTTAGTTAAAAGCTGTCATAGGTTTGCCGATAAGTTATTGTCAGCAGTGTATGAAAAATAGAAGAACTAGTTCTAAAACGTTTTAAAACTTATATATATATGATCTTTTCAGAGAAAACTGCAATCATCTAAAGACAATAGAACTTCTTAGGAAGCAGCTGGAGGAGGCACAGGATAAGATCGAAGAAGGAAATAAGAGCCAGCAAGCTGTGAAAATGGAGGTATGCACTTGAGACTTTCTTATGTTATTTTTTTCCTCTTATTTCACAAACAGTATATTTTGCAGTCTGTAGTAAAATATTTTTTGCAGTGCTGCTTTTCTAACAAAATTTGTTGGGGTAGTTTTGTTTTCCATGCATATAAATTACCATTTATCCTATTGATTGTGGAAAAAAAGCTAGCTCATAGTGAAACTGGGCATTAAGGGCTTCAGCTCTAGAAGATCTATCTAGGTAAATTGGAAGAGAATTCAGAAACAATGTTAGTGTATCACAGATACTAATGTATTGATCACGGACATAGTATATCATTTTAGATGGTTGAAAGTGTGTTAAAAATAATTTTTTTACGAGATTGTTAAAATAACAGGGCCAAGTCACAGTCCTGATTCATGTCCAGTGGGCCTGTTTGCCAGTCACACTCAAACATTATCAATCCACTTAAAAGTATTGCAGTGTTCACATCAGTCCAGTCATTGATAATGAAATATATCACCCTTTGCCCTACTTATTCACCTCTCTGCGTGTATATAGAGTGTTAATTAAGGACCTTTTGAATTGTAGCATGCCTTTAGTCTTAACAGAATTTTAAAAGGAAGAAAACTGATAATGAAAGTTTTAGAATGGGGTTGTATGTCCTTTATCACATGGGGTCCCTATCAAAAATATCTCTTATTATTCCTCATTATTGAAAAAGTTTTAGTCCTGATCTCACAATAATTTTCCTACGAAAGTCTACTTATTTTTAACATTTAAATGATATTTCCAGCAGTTAAATATGTCTGAAGTAAGATTGATAATGGATCGCTAACTATTAATAAGCAATGTTTGGTTTACAAATATTAGAACCTGTAGAACTGTATGCTTGAATATAGTGATATGCATTATTAATTATGCTGATGTGATAGTCCAACTTCTAAGACCGGGCATAACCTCTTTGTATTACTAACTGGAATTAGAACAAAGAACAAGCATGCATGCATTTATTATCTGTAGTCTGCAAAAGATATAGCTATTGAAAATACATGGATGTAGTTCTTTAATTTAGATATTACTAATGAATATAATGACAATCATGAGCATCTTGAAAATGCTGATTGGACATAAACTGCATAGTTTGTTGAAAACTGGTAATATATTTCAACTCACATCATGGTTGTTTGCAATTTGGAGTATTTCAGAATTGACTCAACTGTTAGCAGTGTTGTTGTTCTTATTCCAGAGTATATTCTAATTTACAGTCACAGGAAATGTCTCTTTGATTATCATTCTCTCCTTTTCACTGGGTTGCTGCAATTCAAATTATTTTTATTGTTATATCACAAATTAACATGTTCTTTTTCACATGTTTTAATCAGAAGAGCACAGATTCAGAACTCTCTTTAGATGAAGGGGTAAGATTTGATTTGAACATTGTCTGTCTATCAGGCCTGCCTTTTGGCAACTGCACCGTAAGCCATTTGTCACCTATCCTTTGAGAATAAATTCCAGCCTGGGAAATTTGAAAATTTCTCAATATGTTAGATGTTCTAAGTTCTTGGCATCTCTTTCTTAAATCAAGCAGTTACATATATTATTATTATATTTTTGCTCTCCAAACAGGAATTAAATCTGAACATTTGTTAGCTTCAAGAAATGATGAATTTTTATAGGGCTTTGGCTATTTTTTTATTTTTTTTTTGCATGGGAAAGAGCAGAGTGAATGGAAATAAATAAAAGTCAAAACTCAGCAAGCAGTATATAAATAATCTCACTGACTACAAAGAAACATGCATGAAAATGTTTACTTTGCAGGAATGGATAGTCAATAGGAGTTGATAGTGGGGTTTAGTAATTGGTGTTATGAGTGAAAAACTGATTCACCTCACAATGACTTGATAGCACCACCTCTTTCAGCTTTCTGTCCTTTGTCTGTTTTTATTATTGTCTTTTATGTTTTGCTTTGTTTGTAGTGCTTTAAGTTTTGGTGTAGGGTTCACCCAAAGAGTATTGAAAGATCTTTTCTTTTAAGAGCTAGTTTTTAGTTTTTTCCTGCACCAACTGTGGACTTTCAATGAATTAAAATTATTCAGAGGAATGGCAGACATGATTCACCAAGATTTCAAGCCTATGAAATCTTTGCAAAAAATATTATTCTTGAAATATGGATTTGAGCATGTGCAAGTTTTGTGCATTGACAGATTTTTAAGTACTTATGTATGACAGTTTTGCTATTGTTATTTTTCCTGAAGTCTGCAGACAATCACACTCAGTTCAAATACAGATGTGGCTTACCTTGACTGTGCCGTTGATGTTAGGTGCAATAGATTCTCTCAGTCTTATGTTTGTGGTCAAAAGGAAATTGTCAATGATAAGTTAAAGTACAGTGCAATGCTGGCTTATATTTTCTGGAGAAGCGAGGAAAAATAAGTGATTCCTCATAGTCAAGAGTCTTTGTCACCGTTAAATTATTTTTTTATCTGTGTTGGATAAAAATCATGTCATGTTTTACCTTGAAAGCAGTCTGTTCAAGGTAATTTAATAAACATTATCATGTGCATGAGATGATTGCAGTCAGGGCAAGTTTCACATACAAATTGATTGAGAAGAATGGTTTTAAACTATCATAATTTTTGCGGACTGTGGCAACATATCGCATGAAAACAGCATGTGACCTAATATGTTTTGTTTGCTTGACTGCTCAGACAAATTATTATAAAGGACATTTATGTCGACTGCAGAACCACTCATGGGGGACTGATCAGGGAAAGGCAAACTCTCTGGCAGTGACTTAATATAAATATATATTTTTTATGTGATGACCAGACATGAAGTCTTTCTCCACAACATTCACAGTTACTTTCCCTAGATATGTTGTTTTAAACTACAAAATGTTTTTGCTTCAAGATGCATGTTAATCACAATGAAATTCGTGTATTGTTGCTCCACTTGATGTTTTTCATCTTTTGAATGTATTCAAACATGTTTTAGTTACTCCTAAAGAAAATTCATGAAACTGTTTTTAATTCTTTTTTTTTTTTAATCAATGTGCATGATTTGGTAAACTTTTGTTCCTTACTGCTCATTATGGATATTTAGACAAAGTGAATAACTGTGCTTTTTTTTTTTGTTGTTGTTGTTTTTTGCTATATGAATTCATGTCTAAATATTGTCTCTCTTGTATGTTATTTTGATCAGATTTAGAATGGAATTAGGTTTAGATAACAATAGTTAATGCTAATGATGTTACTAATTGGCAATAGAGATGTATTTTGTTTAGTCAGGAAAGTCCTACTCATTGTACTTAAGTCTTTAGATTTTGTTACCACTAAGTTAGAAGATGAAAGAACTATGGTTCAGAACTATTGATTATATATGAAAGTTTCATTTTAGGAACTGAAGTTGCGAAAGTGAAATGCAGAAGGGACATGTTTCAGATTTTTCATTGTGTTCTAGCCATGGAAAAGTTAATGTAGTAGTAGTAATATAGAGAGGAAAAAGAACAACAAGGATGGTTACGCAGACGATAAAAACAAGAACAAAACATTATCTAACATTATTTTGTTATGATGTTTACTTATGTGATCACTCATATTCCTTGGTTATCTCAGAATTTGAATTTTTAGCCGCTGTAAAATAAATACTCATGTGACAGATGGATCTGATATGCGATAGAATTTATCGTTCATCATTTTGCATATCGCTTAGAAAAAGTCATCACAAAAGCTGTTCATCAAATAGCAAGATGGCTTTGCTGTATACGTTATGTTCTATATACGTCTTTCAACTATCTCGACGGCTTTGCTGTAGTAAAGTAGTTGACCCTTAAAAATAATGAATCTAAAAAAAAAAAAAAAAGAAAAAAAGAATTGCGATTTTGCTGCCTTACTTATATTTGCCCAAAAACTCACAGGAAAGCTACTAAAAACACAGAAAACAAACAAACCAAAAAAACTCCCTACTGCTGATAGTATGGTAAGGTAATTTGGCATGGATATTAAGTATTTCTTATCAAAAAGGTTTCTCTGTTTTCAGAAAAAAAAGTTGTAGAGAATGATCTTGCCTCTTTTCATATTGAAAAAATCCACATTCATATTAACATGTTGTGTTATTTTTAGATGCAGAGTGGCACATAAACCAAATGATTTTATGATTATAAAGCTGTTAAAGATTCCGATTGATGGAAAACAAATGTCAGTCTGCATAGAAAAAAAAAAACATTTCCTGTAATTATTCCTTTATAAAATTGTCAGCTGTCCAATACTACTAATAGATTTTTGTCATTATGTGTTGTCATAAGTATTATGTCAAGCTGTAACTTAGACCTGCTATTGGCAGTTGCAGAATTCAAAGAGAACAAGTAAGGCTAAAGTCTAGTTTGAATGGTTGTTATCCTTGCTTAGCATTTGCTCACAACTTTGCATCCATTGGGAAAAAAAATAAAGGCAAACGCTTATTATTAATGAAGATTCTTCATAAGTAACAGTTTAGACTTTATTTTGTTGTGGTGTTATTATTCTGCATGGTCAAATTTGAATATAAACAAAAACAGTCTACCTAGGGCTATATTATACTATAAACAGACAGTAAATTTTTTCACAACCAGTCTGATTGAGCCGTATGTCACAACACTGGCTTGGAAAAGAGAAATGAGTAGTTAAATGTGATGAAGGTTGTCTGACATACATCAGTGATTGGATGTAGTAGAAATTGAAACTCATTCATTCTGCAATAGAAAATATTGCACCTTTGGGCAGATTATAAGATGAGGTTCATTAATATATCATGAGCTCAGTTCTCTGTTGCCCTATCTCCATTTTTCACATTTTGAGAAAATTGATGAGTTGTGTTTAGCAACTGTTTTTGTTCATAGGAGATAGGACAAAATGATTTTCAAAATATACCTGTATGGGGCAAGTGATCAGTGAAGTAACTACAGTATATGATAGATTTACTATCCCTCTTTGATATGACATACATATCTCCAAATCGCCAAAAATGAAGATAGGAAAATAAAGACCTGAGCTTGCCGTATGTGCTAAGGGGTTCACATTTGCTCATTTATTTCCCCAATTTTAGCTGATGCTGAGGAATTACCCACGTCTCTTCAGTTTGCAGTCTTTGTAGCTACAATCAGGCTAGCTCAGTACTTTTTCGGAACCTGAAAAATATATGAATTAAGTTTTCTCATGACAGAAATAAAACTGAATTTTGTGGAAAGTTTACATTTGACTCATTTTGATTGGCTGTGAGAAGAATAGTTTCCATCTGGATTTTGTAGCACAAATTGATTGATATGTTTTGGGGCAAGTGGGATAGTAAAAATGTATATCCATTATACAAGTCGAGGACGTCATGTAGCATTTTATGTCGGAACAAAAGAAAGAAAAAATGTAAGAATGATTACCTGCTTCATTGAATGTAATACGCAATAATCTGGCTGACAGACCAATATATCTACCAGGTTTCACTTTGCAATAAATAGAGGAGTCGTATGTCTGGTGCTACACAGTGTTAACGTGCGTGCGTATCTTCAGACATTCTGTCATTAAGCAGTTTATTTGCCCTACATTATAAAGATCTGCATTTACAAGACATTTGAAACATCTGTGCCAGCTTGATAAATTTCTTTCAAATAGAACTGTTGTTTTAATACTTTCTTGTTTTCACTCCTTTGCAGTTAGAGAAGATCAAAGTTCAGCATGAGGAGGAGCTGTCACGTTTGACCCTTGACCTGGAGGATGAGACAACATCTAGAACAACTATGGATAAACGCATGACAGAGCTAAGAAGAGAGGTCAGAGGCTGACAAAATACATATAAAATATTATAGTGGACGTGATGAGTTTTTTTTCATATCTGAACTTGAAATCTTAATGAGTAATATAATACATTAATATGCAGTAGGTCCTTGTTGTGGTTGATTCCACTTTTGAGACAGTGCATACAAAGCAGAATATTGACACAAAATCTTTCTTCTGCTGAGTTCAGTAAGTCAATTTGATCACTTCAAGTAAAAATATAAACACAAGCATGATAACTAGATACTGCATGGAAGGCTTCAACAATTTTATAGATGATATCTAGACTAATGTTTGAGCAATTACAGTAGAAAATAATTCGCTCCAGTTTCAAAGGTTGATGAACATCATGTTTATTAAATTTGTCTCCTCCAATTTCAGGAATTGATCGAAATAATGCAATTTTCTGTAACAATTGATACTTTTTTGTCATTGTTTCTTGAATCTAGACCTGTGATAAATAATTCTCACAGAAAAAAAAAGAAAGATTCATTTGCTTTACCAGGTATTTGCATCATGAAAGAGTTGACCTAACCAACAATTCAAGACAGAAAGGATGTAACTGTTTATTTTTATATTATTCTTTTTGATATTTTTAGTTAGAGCGCATCCAAGCAGAGAATGCCAACGAATGGGCTAAGAGGGAGAGACTAGAGTCAGACAAGCTTGCACTTGAGCGAGAGAACAAAAAACTGCGCACACAGGTAATTTTGTGTAGGCGAAAAAAAGCATTTGTTTGAAATAAATTATCCAGGTTTTTTATTTTGTTTTTGTCAATGTGAGATATAGATTTATCCATGTGATGGAGATAAATGTGGCACTTACTTTTTGTTTGTTTTGGGGCAAATATAAATGGTGTATCATTTCTAGAAGTTAAATGGGTGTGTGAATAGAGTTCCACAAGATTTTGGGACAAACTCAATGGGGTCTTCACCCAGAGGTAAGTTTCCATCCCTAAGGTGAGGCAAACATGGGACATTTGCAATCTCTCGGCTAGGCGAGGTAAGAATAAGATATCAAATGCTTTTATTATTAGAATTTGGCTCATGTCATTTGACACATCAAGCTGGGTAGGTTTGGGCTAATTTATGCTTATGTTTTTAGCTGGTACTGTCTCTTTCGCCTTTAGGGTATCAGTCTTACACTCCAAAATACTACCTGTGTCCAACTCGATGCCCAGACTCTCAGCACTTCGACACAAGTCAACAAGGTCCTATTTATAAAAACCATTTATGTCTCCCTCATAAATAATCTTATAGCTCTTGGTCATGATGGAGTACAATAGTTTCATAAGCTACTGAAAACTTATTGGCAGTCAAGTACATCAACACAATCACAACGAAGGTGAAGTGGTATTGTTAACAAGATTTTGCCTCATTTCGGGTCTGAGCGGAAGGTTCTAATTTTAGCCCGGAATTATGTCGGTCTCCTTCTTACGTAATTATTAACAGTCTCCTTCTTACGTAATTATTAACACTTCCCACTATTATTATTGTTTGGAGAGTATCTAGGTTATACTGGCAATGAGTCTATCATTCACAGAAAAGGGTTTTCATCATAAATTTCCTTACCACCATAATAGGGTCACACCAAGGAGTGTGAGAAACTTTCGCGGGTCAATGGAATTTTCCCAAATTGTAAAAATTGAGATAGTTATAGTCTTAGTTATAGTGAAGTTTGAATAAAAATTTTCTTCTTTTGGCACTATCAAATTTGTGAATGCAATTGCTGGATGTAGCTGGCCTATTCATAAGAAGACTGATATAGAAAAAAAAAAAGAGAAAATAAATCCGTAGATAGTACTGCTGTTTCGAAATTTTCATAACGGATATAAGAAATGAACTTTTCATTTATGTCATTGGCAGTCATATTTATTTAATTTGTGTTTGTTTATAACTGTTACCTTTTGTCATTATTGATAAATGAAAAATTGTTACTGCTGATTTGACTGCCATCATGTCAGCTTTATGGGGTACATAGTTGATGGCTGACAGTGGCAGAACCCTTAAAATTATTTATGTATGAATTTTTTGTCATTGGATTTGTTCAGGTTGCAGACTTGGAAGAGGAATTGGAGAAGCGGAGCCAGGTTTCAACTTCTTTGGCAGACTCGGACATGAAAACTCTACAATTTGAACTGACAGAGAGAACTAAGGTCAGCAGGTGAAATAATTCATTTGTGTGAAATTCCTCAAATAACTGATGGGGTAGAAATATAAACATTCATATGTGTACAAAGCATCTTTATATGTATTTTACTCGTGTGTTTTCTTTTTTTTTTTTTTAAACTTGAATCATTAAGACTGTTTGCAAAAGTTTGAAATTGAAACTTTGAAATTGCTTGGACACTTAGAGAAATAGGTACAGCTGTTTTAAAGCAACTGATATTCTTGGTTTTTCCACTGGTAGTCTGTTTTCAATCTGATGCAAATTTCTATGGGTAGTTTACAAAAGTTGTGATGGTTTCAACTTTTTGGGCTTTTGAAAAAGTGATAATTCATACTGTCAATGGTCTGAAACCAGACTTTTGAAACTTTGCTTTCTTATTTTGCTCATTTGATGTAAGTGAAGCACATAACAAATTCAGCTTGATGAAGAAGATTTTGAAAGATAACTAAAGCAAAGCAGTTTACCACTGCATAATAGATGAGTAAAACATGCATAGAACAGCACACTAAAACATTAAAAATTTAAGATTGCTTTACTCAGCAATGAGAATTTTCCCACTGTGAATGTCTGAATACAAAATAATGTAAATAGAGGGAGGACAGTTAAACAAGGCAGCAGTAACAGGAAAAAGAAAAAAAAACAAAACAAAGTAGGTCTTGAAAGGAAGTAAATAGAAAGTTCTATTGTGTCCTTTTTTAACCCGTTGAACCCTACAGCCTGGTACACTGGGCAGATTTTCCAGTGGTGAATAACCCACAGCGCGGTAGACCAGACTGACAAACATACTCTAGTCCTATGTGTCCAAACAATTAAAAATAGATCTAGTGGATCGCTTTATGGGAAAGGACATTTTGCACTACAGTGATTACAAATGTCTGCGCCCATGATCGCGTTTGAGGCTTATGTTTACAAAAGATATTGAACATGAAACAAGAGATGTGTGTTCTTCGCCCAGGAGGCCAGTGACAGGGGTTTTTCAGGCACTGGTGACCAGGGTTCAAAGGGTTAAGATTTACATAAATCACTTCTTCTCCACACAGGAGCTTGGTGATCTGAGGCATGTCCATACTAAACTGAAGAAAGCTCTTGCTGAGCGCACAACAGAGCTTGACCACAACCGTCGCCGCGCAGAGCAGTATGAGATTGAAGTGCGGAAACTGAGGAGCCGAGTTGATGAACTGAAACATGACTTGGCAGCAGCAGAGGATGAGGTATAACTAAGATGAGTGTACAAAAGAGATATAATCATCAGTGGTGAAAAACAAAATGAACGTTGTGCTCCTGGCTCCTTTGCAGTGTGAAAATGTGTTATCGATAGTGTTGAGATCAGTGAGAGATCTTGGGCATCACAAAAAGAGTAGCCTCACAACAGCTGCAAAGTATAGCTGTGATAGAAACAAAACATTGAACTGGAAATCAGGCATAGGCAGCTTTTATGTGCCACAAAAACATCACACTAACAGGGACGTTTTGTAGCCCATAGGAAAATTTTACAGGGAAAATTACTGCAGCTCGACTTGCACCCAGAGGTATCTGACCTAAACTTGGAATCTGTCACAGACAAAAATGATGTGTATCTCAGCAACACTTATAGACAGAAAATTTCATGATATAATTAGGATCAAACACATAGTTAATCACTTTAATTATTAATAGTTAGCCTGAAACTGCTATAGATTAGATATGCTTTTATGAGAGATGGAACAAAATTTTAAATGACTTTACCTAACTCAATGTGCAATCTGTGAACTGGGACTGCTCAATTAAAACCAGATTTTAAGAAATCATTTCATCAGAGATCTTGTAGCTGTGATTGCACCACTCTACAAGACGGCAAAATGTCAAGAGTATAAGTGTCATGTAACAGTTGTCAAAATCCATTAATTATTATTTAAGAAGAAAAACAGACCAGGAGCATCTAAGCAATGAAATGGATTGTACATGGAGTGATGTATACAAGAATGGTTTAAGTGGAAGGGTTTTCATTTAAATTGTTTGATACCCACAGTGGCTCAGTGCTAATATAATGTGATGGCCTTTCTGCATATTTCTGACTTTGCTCACCAGGTTGATAAACAAGGTAATGCTGCCAGAAAAGCTCAGAGATCAAATGATGAACTGCAAGCTCAAGTGGAAAGTCTGCAAGTCCAGGTTAATCATTTACAAACCAGGTGAGTAAACTACTCAAAATTACTTTTTTGAGACAGAATAAAGCAGTGGATTGATGGTTACTGTACATTGTGACTGGTAAACAGAAAGTGGTTAACAGTTTGGGTTTTTTTTTCCCCATAGTTTACCTGAAGTGGAAATACTGTCAGAACAAGTTGGGAAACTTCATAGATTAACAAAGCTAAGCAGTGAATTATGTTATCATGAGCTGTGATGTTGGACAACTGTGTTATGTTTGTGATTTTGTTGAAAAAAAAAGCAACGACTTATCTATGTGTATGTGCTTAACGCTTGAAGGTCTGGTTAGTGAATCAACATGGATATTTACTTACTCGTTTCTCCACTTGCAATGATTTATTGCAATATTTTTTGTTCTGTCCCAGACTGCGCAGTAGTGGCAAAGCAGGAGGAGTGGCTACCCCGAGATCAACAAGTCTCAAGTCTTTGACGTTGGAGGATTCAGCGGAGTTGGCAGACAGTGAAAATGACTTTGATGACATTTAGATGATAAACGTTATCGAGATTCTTTGTGATAGCACTCTTTAATGTTGGCCTTGTGGGCCCCTAAATCTGTGAAAGGCTATTGAGGACAAGCAGTGTTTTTTTTTTTTTTCTTCAAAAATAAAAAAAATTATTGTACGACATAAAAATTTTTAACACAAGCTCGCTCAAAGTGACTGTTAGACATGCTGTGTGTCAGCTCTTTTGCATTAGACTTACCAGCATTACGGTATCTTTCAGCCAAAATTATAGTGTTTTATTTTTTTTTTTTTTTTCAGCCTCAGTTTAGAAGGGCTTAGTCCACAAATTAATATTTTTTGATGTGGCTTGTTGTGGCTATGATTTTTTTTTTTTTTTGTTGTTTAAATTTTATAAAAGTCTTTTTTAGGTCACCATAGACAATATACATAGGATAACTGAAAACAGTATTGAAAGATATATGCAGCCAAAAGCAGTGCATTCATTTCAAATTTGCCAAAATTATGCACATATAAAAGTTTTGAACCTATGAGTGGTTGCCATTTGACACTAAATCTTAAGTGAATGCAGCCTTTTCATAACAAAGTTGTACTTAGATCTGGTTCAGAGAGATATTATGATTGAAGACAATGTATAATATGTTTCACTTTGCAGTTGCAGCTTGTCTGTGTTTTATGGTGGAATTCAATGTTGAACATTTTCAGCAGCACTGTTGTTAATTTACTTGATAAAGATACACTTTGCAATGTGCAGCTCTTCATTACAAGCATTTCCGGTGCAGGCTTTGTCAGTGTGTAATTGTATGGAAAACTTGCCATTTACCTGAATTTCAATCAAGCATTAGATTTTTTATATTGCCTCTCACAGACCACAGTTTATCACTTTTCACTTAAAAACCATTTCAGGTTGTCAAACAAATCATTTATTTATTTATTTCATCCAAATTTTTCATTTGCACATGATATCAATCACATATCAATTACCTTATTGTGCAATTTTCTTTTTTGTATTTGAGCCAAATTTTATAATTTTATGGGCATTTTGTTTTTGTGACGTTGTCCACTCCTATCAGACATGTATTGCAGAATTTTATCTGATGGATATGGACTTTGATTGGTTGGAGATTGTGACAGTTTGTTGTTTTGAGTCTCGTAGATGTCTTGGAGGATTTACATTGCTGTGAAAGTTTTTTGTTTTTTTTTGTCTGATTTATTTGTACCAACTTTTTGTATAGTGTATTTTGTGCATGTGCTTTAGAAAGCTTAGGTGTTATGAAATGTGATAACAGAAGAGAATGTGTCAGTGCCCAACAGCATTCTTGTTTCCATGCAAATTTTATCGCTTGAGCCATTCAAAGGCTAAGGGATACCTTTAGAAATTGTTCAGGAAATTATATAACATGATGTGAATCTTTATTTCTTTACATCACAAGATCACAGATTGTAAGTGGAACTGGTGAAGATTGGAACAAACTGATGAGAATTACGCTATTGGTGTCATTTGACTGCAGTACTGAGCACTGCATTGGGTGATGATGACAGATGATTTTAAGAATTATATTTCTTCAAGTTATTGAGATTTTTCAATTTTATCTCATTTTGGGTTATGAGAATAGATCTGTATAGCCTACTTATGCATTGAATTTGTATCCATGACTCACAAATGTTTTAGAGAGATTTGAGTTAATAGAAGTAAAGAACTTAACCTAGTGTAGAGATATGGAGACCATGGCATATTTCTGACTGCCATTTCATTCATGCATATTAGTGCGGCTTGACAGTTTTCTGTTTCGTGGCATTTGTTCTCATGATCAAAGAAGTTTATCTAGTAAAGTCTGATACTGTTCTGTTTCCAAATGTGGTTTTGATGATGTGATCATTAATGGAGTAAAAAATTATTTTGTGTCGTCAAATGTACAAAGAAAAAGAAAGGTTTTACAAATGGTTGGAGGAATTATGTGATATGAATTCATATACCAGTAAATAGTACTTACAAGATGGTGAGTTTATTTCGGAACGGGTCTCTAAGGAACTTACAGACTGTCGGTGAAGATCTAGTTTTTTTATGTTATCCAGAAATCTATCGACTTGTGTGGGATGTTCCTTTCAGAGTGTCCACTGTGGAAGCCGATCACAAAATCTGTTTCATAAGCATTTTCTTTAGAACAGAGGATTTCATGAGCGGAGCCATAACGTTTGTTTTAGGAGAATTAACAAATCTGGATTGTTTTGTTCCAGTGAACAGATCTGGATTGTGTTTTGTTACAATGATAGGCTTCACTTGATAAATATCAGAGGCCAGTGAGAGTCTAGACTTTATGAAATCTGGAAAGTTATCTTTGAGTAAGGAGATAGTGTAAAGACCTCAAAGATTATGTCTCATTCTTGTACATAGCATTGTATGTTTACTTCTGTATGTTCATGTTATTAACAATACTATTCAAGCTCAACTCAGTCTCTCACATGTTTATCCACAGTTTTGTCACTATTGGTGTTCTGTATATCACATGTGCAACTGCTGACAGCTACTCCATGAACTTGTCGTGTTCACTGTTATGAATATATGTCATGATTTCCAAGGCTTGGAATTCATTTCCTCAAAATGTATGACATATAAACTGTACATTTTGCACTCTTTTGACAAATAATCATGGCAAAAACTAAGTTATTGGTTCAGGGAAAGTATAAGTATCGTGAGTGGGTATCATAGATGTGGCATAACACATAATATATATTACTGGTTGTCTGTGCATATGTATACTTGGAGGTATATTCACATTATCTGATACATTTTTTCTTTTTTTAAATATTTATCAGTCTATGCTTTAGCATAGCTGGAGGTTCCTACTTCCATTTTCCAACACATTTTCTTGTGAGATGTCTAATAAATAAAATATCAATGTTCTGATATAGATGACAAAATTTCCCTTGGTTTTTTCTTTTTTAATTTGGAAATTATCACTATTTTGAATTTTATATATATACATTATACATGCTACATATTTGATAATTTTTAATTTTAGAGATATTTAAACTCAGTAGAATTTTTTGTGACAGATCCAACAGGCTACCAGGATTCTGGTGCATGATGTATATGGAAGAACTTCCATTTTTGTATTTTGTTTCATTTTTGTTCCTTTAGCGTTTTAATATTTATTATTTATTTTCAATTTTGTATATATCTGTACAATTGATAGATATTTTTCTATGCGAGATAACCATCTGCAAGAAGTACGAAGTTGAAATGTGTGAAGAGGACATGAGGTCAAGTTTTTCTACCCCTACAGATATTTTGTAACAAATCCGACAAGGTATCTTTTTTTTTTTTTTTAAATTTTTTGTGTTAATTTTCTTTTATTTTTCAACCATTTTTCTTGCTTTTTCACCATGGTGGTATTTTGAGTGAAAGAATTTATCAAAGAATAGCCTGCAAACATCCAGCAGTGTTTCACAGGCTTCTGACCTTGACAGAAAGTGATGGACAGAGGATGATTGTCTGAACAGTGATAAAAAAATATCAGTACTTTTTATTGAAGAGGTTGGATGAAGAGAAATAGTAAAAAAAAGAAGGCAGATAAGTTGTGATATGGACTTTGTGAATAGCTGAAAAGATAAAGTGGAAGATGTGGATCATGGTGATGGTTATAGCCTACCATTTGTGAAGTAGCACAATATATTTATCATGAGAGGATTATTGTGAAATGCTCAATACCTCACCAACTCTAGTTTTATTCCATACTTCTTGCAGGAGTACAATTTCTTGGTATAGATAAGTGACCAGTGGCATTTCATTTACTGTTGTTGTTTCCATAGCCTGTTAATTTTATTTGTGCATGTAATGATACATTAGATCAAAATCAGGATAAGGACAGTAAATTGTAGTTCATATCAATTCAGAGAGGACCAAAATGAGTTTTTAAATGCATCTGCAGGGACCAGACTTTAATGTATCTTTTAAACCATATAAGATGGAGACAATTTAGAACAAACATTATTTGTATTCATGTTTCAAATGCTTTCTTTCTCTCAAATTCTACACTGATTCAGATCATTGAGTTTCATGGCGCCATGATGTTAATCTTTTTTTTTTTGTGCAAAATTGGGCATCAAAACTATTGAATTAAATGGAATTCTAACATGAGTAAAATTTTTTACATGCGTGTTTGTCTGTATAAAATCCATATCATTTAAAAAAATATATTTGTGTGGGAAAAGGAAAGTGATTTTTTTTTTTTTTAGAATGAAGTCATTGTATGTTTTCACAAACATTTATGTGTCATGTTAATAATTCATGGCCAATAAATGGTGTAAGTGATTCATTTAGAAAATTTTTCAGTATTATTTAGAGCCACCATTTGTACTGGCTGTTATAAGCCCGCGATTTCAGCTATCAGTTTTGCAGTTTTAACCACAATGTAAATGGATCTAATGGGGTGTCATTGGTTCAGTTTTCTGGGCCAAAAAACAGAAAAGAATTCCTGACAACTTTTCTTTTTTAAAATATACTTTTTCATTTAAAACTTGTCTTTTAAACTCTTTATTTTTAACATCCGAAAGACAAGTCCACCATTATGATAGCTTGGCCTGAGTGGTAACCCAGAGTTTTAAGAGCAGGGATTTGCAAGGCTCATTTCAAACCAGTGCAAGATGAAAGGTTGTCATTCTGTAGTATTTGGTTGCACAATTGATCAAGCCTGTTTGCACAGAGAAAACACAGTGGAATGGTTAGGCGATGAAGATTCAGTTTTGTATTTTTTTTTTTTTCCTCTTTCAAGTTTGCAACTTTTTTATTTGAAAATTACGTTTGCGAAGTTTGGTTTTCAAGAAGTAATTAAATTTGCCATACATGGCTAACTAAAAATTATTATTCATCATCTTGGGGGCAGTCACTGTAATTATCATCTTATAGACCAATCCTGCTGGCTAATTAAAGTGTTAGAAAAATGTTATTACCCACTATAGTTCAAAATTTGATAATGTACTCGTAAATGAATTGGTGGATTTTTGTTGAAAGTACACTTCAAACAAAATGCCTCTGCTGCTCATAGAACTAGAATTTGTTAGCTTTTCAAAACCACTAATGAGTACTAATTTCTTAACACTTTCAGAGCTGCTAGTGACCAGCTTATTATCAGCGTGTTTAATTTCAACTGAGCCAACAGTACATGGTGATGTCATGTATACGTATTGTTTCTGTACAAAGTCAGTCTATTTTTTTTTTTTTTTTTGCTGCTGCTGTTCAAAGATTTGACTGCACAAATAATTGTCAAGCATTATGAAACTCTTTTTCTTTGCTAAGAAAAGAAGTTGTAATGTATTTGAAAAGGAATTGGAAATACAAAAATAATATTGTAATATTTAACTCATTGATCGGAATGTGACTGGGGTCCTATGCACTGTTGCTATACAGAATACATTACTGTAGGAGGCAGTTTTACGGTGACACAGTCTTACAATTGTATAGTGATGCTGTATATCATCAGTGCATCTGACTCCAGTCCTATTGTGACGTATTGTTGTACATCGACAGAGCAGTGAAGGGGTTTTAACTTTGACAGAATGGAAATTGCGTTATAATCCACTGGTACGCGATTCTGCACATTTTGTGCAATTTTCTTAGCACTGGATGAGGAATTAAGCATAGCAGTGAAGGGATTAAGACAGGCATGCTTACTGATATATGGGTAAGAATATATGGAGTACGTTTGATCACACTGAAATGACAGATTCAAGTTGTGGTAAAGAATAGCATTTTTTTTGTGTGTATTTCTTCCAAACAAAGGACATATTTATTGAACAAAGTTGATTTGCGTATATTGTTGCTTTATTTGGTTTTGCATATTGAAAGTTCATATATTTATTAATATGTTTTGTATATTTATCTATGTTACTGAGAATTACTATGTATTAGGCCAGTCCTGTTTTCACATATCATCCTACTTTATATATATTCATTCTTCTTCCAAAATCTGTCTTTATTTTCTCAAATCATATCAGCTCTCCATATTATATTTGTGACTTTGAGCATATTGCTTCTTGTTTTTGTCTTCATGTTTTAGCATTTTATTCCCTCTGGAAGGGAAAGCCACATTACTGAACTGATTTTGTAGTGGTCTTATACAGGACTATGGGCATGGCAAGTCTGAATCGACAATTAGAAATGATATAAGTTTGTTTAGTATCACTACAGCTTGATTGTTTCAAATGTGTTTCATCACAGATAAATTTGTTTCAGTTTCACTGTATGTTGTACTTGGTCTCTAGTACTGCAGCATGAACTTAGATGAGGGCCAGTTTTTGTTTTTAACTTTTTTTTTTTTTTTTTGGTCGCTTGTATTGTAAGACATTACTTTTATTATGTGGGCAGGGGATCCCAAGAGCAAGTCCTGGGAATGTAACAATATGCATTGTATTGATAGCCATATTAACATAATATATATCTACCACCACAATTTGATGTTGTCTGTGATAGTGATCTGAAATACCTTAAATAAAAATTCTCAAATCAGACACCGTCTTCACTAATGTTTTCGAGGGGTGAATTTATGATTGTATGAATTTAGGTATGTATATTATTAAAATGAAAATGTTTAAATTTCACTCTTAATTTTCATTAGATCTCAGCATGTCGTGAGCTCAATTCTCTGTTGCCCTATCTCCATTTTTCGTATTTTGAGAAAATTGATGTTTTAGTTCTATGTTTACCAACTGTTTTTGCACATACTAGGAGATGGGACAAAATGATTTTCAAAATATACCTGTATGGGCAAGGGATCAGAGAAATGGTCACATCATATGTCTTGCAACCAGGGCAAATGAGTCGGAAGTCGCGCGGGGCAATGAAGATATATGGGTATTTTTTTTTTTTTTTAACTACTTTCCAATTAAGATACTAATTTTTTTATTTTTTTGTCTTTACAAAACAACAAATTAACCTTTTTTTATCTGAAAAAGAAAGTTTTGGTATCATAGTCGGAAAATAATGAAAAACGGTAAAAAAACGGCTGTGACTTGAACTCACTCAGTGCAACTTCTGACTCATTTGCCCTGGGCCCAAGGCATATGGTAGATTTACTGTTCCCCTTTCATTTGACATTAATATCTCCAAATAGCCAAAAAAATGGAGACAGAGCAACAAAAGAATTGAGCTCGTAATGTGACAAAAACAGTGCCAACCCATGACCATATCCATACTACAGCATAAGACCAATGTTACCAGTTGGCAGTCTTGAGTCACACTCAGCAGAAACAGGTTGGTTTTTTTTTTTTTTCGGCATGGTTTTGTTTTGCTTTGCTGAAAATATGGTGTTTCAAAAAAGAAAAAAGTGACAAAATTTTGTGTTCATTCTGTTATCATGTGGCCGTCTCCACAAGCAAGCAGTCTGACAGTGGAGTGTAGAAATTAGTGTCACACACTTCAGCAGACCAAATTATTGACTTGGATAATCTGACATCAGAATATAAACCACAAACAAGTGAGACCTCATTTTGGTTGCCTATGTTTTCAGATGATACACAATAACAATGATGCAAAACTATAATCAGATAATAGTAACAGATAATATCTGAATACAGAAATGAACAGAGAAATATGTGTTGAGGGTTTTTCATGGTGAATATGTAATGAACCATTGTGGCCCATAGAATTACTTCCCTTTGCCCAGAACAATGGGTAATCAGCATTTTAAAGACAGAAAAATCACTTTTCAGAAAGTTATATGAAACATAACTAACAGAAAATTCTGAAAAATTTAGCATATTATGGACATGTATTTTTCTTAGGATGATTTTTTTTTTTTTTTTTTATGATTTCTGGCAATATTTGTTTCAAATAACAAGAGAAAAAGTAATTTTTTTTACTTCTTTGCAATGCTTGTCCTACAGGTCTTGTACCTGGCAAGTGGAAGTAACCTAGCTGGCTGACAAAATAGCTCATTGACCAATAAATGGGAGGTCGTTTCACAGATTATCTGCCCCTCCCAAAAGAGGGACTTGTGTAATGGAAGATCATTTTCACCAGTCTGATTTGATTTGATTTGTTTCGGCCTTTCAACCTCCAATATGGTGGTTATCTCGGCCCTTTGTTAACTGACCACGTC
>JBCAUA010000021.1:1656916-1672179 GCA_038406235.1 Peronia verruculata | reverse complement strand
TATCCGGGATATCACAGTGTTAACCATTCAACCTTCTTTCCCCATATTTTATGACATCCTTGGTCGTTCCCGACACCCGCTCCCTCACCCCCCCCCCCCTTTTTTTTAAGGCACCTGAAAGATAAAATTTAAAAAAAAAAAAATCAAATTAAGTGCAATAGTTCGCACCCCACCACGTGACCTCCCCGTGCATTAGTCACCTTGTGTATTTGCGTGACGTAAGGTTTGCGTGAGAAATGATTACCACAGGATGTAGAGAGAAACACCCCCCCCCCCCCCCCTCCAGACAAGCATCTACCTTCTCCAGCAATTCCCTAGTCCTACCGAACTTTTGCTGTGTTACCTGATTGAAAAATTACCATCCAAACAAAAAAAGAAAAAAACCTGTACTAAAAGTAAGTCTAGGGTCTGCTTAATTTGGATTTTCCTCATTGTTTTATTGTATCCAGCGACCGTCGAGTGCCTCACGGGAAAGCACGCCCACCAGGGCTGGCCGTCAATCCAAACGCTTCCGCTCCTTGCCTCCAGTGGACATCAAACCCACAGCCACTTCCAAGGCCCTCGTGCCCTACAGAAGCCCTGACAGGGTCAAAGCCGCCCTGGCCTCGGGGCCGTCCCCGTCATCGCTGTTGTCGTCCAGAATAAACTCATATCTTCGGAGCTCTTCGCTCCCCCCTCACTCACCCTCCCGGGACATTGGTTCAAACATTTCTTACAAATCCTTATTATCAGGAGCCAGCAGGCCTGCTGACAGTATTGGGTCACATATATCCTATAGATCGTACCTGTCAGACCCCTCAGTCACCAGCCCTTTTACCACCAGAAGCACTAGCAGATTGTACCCAGGCTACACACCTCCCAATTACTCCTCCTATAGGTCCACATCACCCTATACCCCCAAATTCAGCTACGACTATGGCGATGACAACGACGACAACGACGACGATTACGAGCCTGAAACATCCTACAGGAGAAAGTACAAGATTGTGCAGAGCCCTCCTGGCAGCCCATATGGTACTGGCGTACGGCGCATTGGCCAGCCGGCCATAACCTATCCGGTAGTGGACGAGGGGATTGAGGAAGAAGACGAGGAGTATGTTGATGTGCCTGATCAATACGGTACGTATTCTAGCCCTCGTCCATCTGGTACTCCATCCCTTAAGCTAAGCTCGTACGATGGTGACTATGATGGATCCTACGAGGCTGACATGGCTGAGATGTATGATTACGTCCCCTTTGGCCCCTCCCGTCAGGGAATCCTGGAGTTGACAGAGCACGCAGAGAATGATGAGCCCTATTCCTACCCGAGCTCCTCACTCACCCGTGTGCCTCGCCTTTCCTCACCCCCACTCACAGGTGTGTCAACTATACCCATGTACTCCAAGTACCTCGACAAACCGCTAACCCAACCCACTCCCTCCAGTGCAGTGCTTGACTCCCTTATTTCCAGCACTGCGGCCCGGGCCAGGAAAGTTCTAGCAGACTCCACGCTCCCGGACTATAAGAATGCTAGTCTTGTTCTGAGCGTGGAGGGAAGCGCATTGTCTGAAGATGGAAAGAATAGATATGGTTTCAGATATTATCCACCGCCCATTCCATTAAAGGGATCACATATCGGTTTAGATGAACGAATTCTTGGTGTTGTTCCCAAACCCATAAGCCCAGCAGACTCATTCTTGTCTAACTACTTGAACAAACTACGTGACATAAGAACTGAGGTTAGGGACCAAGTGGATAGGGGAGAGTATGCCCGTGGCCGCAGTGTGGCACCGGCCAGAAGGCCGACAACCTATGACCACCATACTGTTCACATGCCTGTCACTATCTCAGGCCGAGCCCACAGTGTGCCAGTCTCATCTTATCGGTCGCGTTTGGACGATGGCCAGTCCCACCGAGTGGACGTGTACCCTCTGGTGGTCAGTGAGACCACCTTGCCTTCGGACAAGAAGCTTCACTTGCCAGTTTACACAGCTCGAGGCGGCAGGTCGAGCTCCCCCACCAGGCTTACCGTGCTAGAGAAGATTAACATCAAGGTAACTGCGCCACTCTGCATACCTTTCTACTTGTTACAGACTCACTCAGGTGACATTTCAAGACTACTCAGATATTACCCCTTGCCAAAATTGTTTCTGGCAAACATGCCAGACTCGCTTAAAAAAAGAAATATTTTTTTTTCGCAAACTTTGGTTATGGCCCTCAATATAGCACTCAATTACCAGTGATGACTGGATTTCGGAAAACGCTCGCTTAACACAACTGCATTTTCAAAATTAACACACCAAAAATTTTTGCCGAAGAAAGAAACATCGATGACTCTCTCGAAATGTCACCAAAGTGTTATTTAGACCGATATACTTTGGGCTATCCAAAATGGTCAGATCGAACTGACGAATGCAACTAAAGACGTGTTGTGAAAACGTCATAAACAATGATCGAATTTCCTTCCAAAGATCGGTCAGAAAGTCTTTGTCTCAAATGCCATTATTTCGACCACTGACTTTTGGGTGGACCAAAGTATTTGGTACATTTGTGTCTTAAGTAAAGAAGCTATGTTACCTTTAAGTAAGAGAACAGTGTCGCTCCATGAGCATTAGTGACTGCTTCTAGCTTTTGTCGTGTTTGTGTAGATCTCTGTTAGTCGCTTATTCTGCTGGTATGATCTGTAATATGTGCTAAGCCATAAATCTATTAGCAATTTGCACGCTCGCTCGCTTTCACTGTCACTGTATTATTAACGACGCCAAATGAAAACTCTGTGCAAATCTTAGCAGCTTAGCAGCTACTTTTAAAGGAAGCGTATTCTCTGTAAAGCAAAGCACCTACAGTGTTAACGAAACGCTATTGTTAATTTTTCATATCGTACATAATTTGTGTTCTACATGTGGTTGACATTAATACTCCATTTACACAAGTCTGCAACACGGCTGTGGCCTAACATTATATCATTCTGCTGTTTTTTAAGCACCTTGTTTTTCTATATTTTTCCATTTTGAAGCTTGTCATAAGTTCATTTAAGTTGTCAGCTTCTGTACATTTCCTCTTTTTCCTGCATTCTTTCACGTTCTAGTGATCATGGCTTCCTTAGACTGGCTGATATAATCTGCTAAAAAAAAAAAAAAAACAATCTTTGAACTTTTAGGACCTATTAATCACTTGATGGAGGCTGATTTAGTCATCGTTTGCTTGCATGTGGGTGTTGGACTCTTTCTTTTACTACTGGCACAGTTGAAACTTCCGTTATTTATTTTTTTCCATCAATGTAAAGGTAAACGCTGAAAAATCAAGACAAATGTTCCTTCTTTTTCTTTTAAATTTTCAGTCTTCTAGAGATCTGTGGTGGACATATTTGTTTCAGTTGATTGCTACTGTTTTTTCTATAAGTCAGGTTTTTTCAGTCTCCGTGGACTTCCAAGGCTCTAACACAGAAATCATGCATAATGCGTCGACTACACTTTGGTTTGTGACTGGCAACTGTAATTTACTTGAACACAATTCTCTATTGTAGTTCTATTTGGCAGTTTGAAGAAAAAAAAATATAAAAAAATAAAGAGTAATAGTTTGACTTTGTTAATTCTTCAAACAGCAATTTTTTTTTCAAAAAGGGAAAAAAGAGAAGGAAAGGGAAGATGCTGAATATTTTGCCTGAGTATTATCTGAGTTATAGAATAAAGGAATTTTGCCGACAAAAACATGACAAGTGACAGAAATTGCAAATAGAATTGAACGAGAAAAATAGCCAAGGAATTCATCAGAATCTGCTACCTTAGTCTTTATAAAGCCCTTGACATCTAGTTAGATAGCTAGTTTTAACTCAAAGTAGTTAGCTAATTTTCTAACTATTCTCAAAGAGGCCTTGCCTTTGTGGTAACTGTGCCATCTTTATAGACAAGAAAGATGTACAAGCTTTTTGTGTGCTATATACGCCTCCCCTCACCTCCCCATAACTGTTCACAATGGCTAATCCATGTTGTTCTTGATAATTTCTATTGTTATTTCTGCTGCATGCTGGATAGCACATAGTTTTCTTTTTAGTGATTATGAAATTTATTTCACTTTCAATCTTCTTTTTTTTTCTTTTTTTTTTTTTTTTTTAAATTTCCTGTATATTTTTCCTTTTTTTTCTGTTTCTTTTTCTCTTTTCTTTTTTTTTTTTTTTTCGTTTTTGCACATTTCGACATTCTTTTGCACAGTGTGAATCTGTTTAAAAAAGAAAAAAGATGATAAGAAAAAAAGAAAGAAAAGAAAAGACTATATTTGCTGTGCCTGTCATTAAATGCTGCTAATATTTTTTGCTTTTGGTGTGTGCGCGCGTGTGTTCATTTCAATGTTTGTATTGTTGGTAAGCAAGATGGGGGACCAAAATTTGTCCTGACAGGACAAATTTTATTACGACCACAAAATGTACAAAACCCAAGACCATCGCCGCACCGATCTCGAGAGATTTGACAAATACCGCAAACAGAACACGAGCCCACAAATGTGGAGTTGCACAACCGTTCCGTAATTTGCGACCGATTACTTGAATATTGAACGGTAAAAAACGATTGGCTGTGCCTTCAGCTTCACGTAACGGAAAGCTACCGCCCAAATAAACTTATTTGCCCAATCATTTTTTTTTTTTTAATTTTTTTTTTTAATGTTGTCTTTTAATTAGCATCGGTGGCTGAGCAGGATACGGCTGACTCAAGGAAGTAGTGAGTTGACCTACTTTTTTTTTCAATTGGTCTTTTTTCTTCCTCGTAGTTTTCCCCTCTGTGGTTGTATCGCCAAACATTTTCTTTTGTTTTTTCCCCTTGTTTTGTGATAGTTCCTTTCGTAAATATAAGAATCCTGGGTCACTGTATGTTGAGACTGTTTTGTTTTTTTTTCTGTGTGTGGAATACAGCAGTTTTATAGAAGCGCTGCCATCCTTGCCTTTCTCCACTGCTTCATTGTCTTCTGTTGACCAAGTGCTGCTTTGGCTTTCTCATATGTTCAAATCATAGGTCATTAACAGAGCAACACCTTGACCAACAAGTACAGTGAAATGCGTCACCTCCGAAGACACCTGTGGACATCTGGCTGCTCCTGTAGTATCTCCTGTGATCGTGATCCTCCTGTTCAGATCATCACAAACTGTCTTGAACAACCTTTGAAAAAAAAAAAAGCCTGTCGTGAGGGGGTCTGTCTCAGAATAGAATTTCTTGCTTTATCAGTTGTCCTGTTTCTCTTCAGTAAATTGTAATTCGCTGAGGTTTCACTCTGACTTTGATCTATGTAAACAGAAACAGTGAAGTTTCATGGTGAAGCTGTTATGTTGTTCATGACGAGGACTGGTTAAGGACTCCCTGTTCTAGTTCACACATGGTGACCACAGCTCTTTCTCTTTTCCGCTCCAGCTATCTCTTGAGCACATCTTGTATTTCTTCAGCTGCTAAAGCTTTCAGCTTTCGCTCATATGTCTTGGCTTTGGCATCTTGGAACAGGAAAATGAGGGGCGTGCGGATATCGGGAAGGGGAGGGGGAGGGTATGTTCTCTAAAAACGTAATTTCGAGGCTAAATAGAATAAAACGAGTACTTAAAAATGCAGGTAGGACAATTCAATCAAGAGATATGGGAAACGATGGAGGAACCTAACAGTGACATAAAGAATGTATACAAGGGATGAGGGAAGAGAATTTAGAAAGATAGAATCGTTATGAGAGATAGGAAATGTAATATAAACGAGATGACGGGAGAGGAATGAAGAGTGTAGAGTGTATCGGAAACGTAGAGTCAACATTTTTAGGGAAATGTCAAGGAGATCATGAGGGGACCAAGAAGAAATTGAACACTTGTATCTGCTTTCATTGTTTCAGTGTTCTTAGATGCCAAAGCCATTTCATCGCTGAGCATCACCATCTCTGTCCTCAAACGTAACCCCCTCTGTCGAAGCTAACTCTCAGCCAAAAATTAAAAACACTCCCTCGTAGTCATGATTCCCTCCTTTGAACTAGTGGTACCCTCATCCTCCTTGCAGGTGGATACTGAGACGCACGTTAACCCAAGGGTGTCTGCTGTCAGCAGGAGGGTGCGGGCTAGTACAGTCCCCCCTGCCTCCCGTCTCGCTCCTGCACAGCACATTCAGCAGCAGACCTACGCCCAGGTAGCCCAACATCCCTTGCTGTCTCGGCAGCTTCCTGCAGGGCCTGTTTATATCTTGTTGGCACCTAGTAGTAGAAATAGCTATATTAATAGTAACATCCCTGCTTCTAAGCCAGTCGTTCTATCCCAGGCCGAGTCCCCTTGGTACCTTAGAGCGCGAGCTGGATCTGTCCCGCCCCCGCAAACCGCTAGATCTGCCCGAGCAGCATCTGTGCCGCCACCTCGCTCCAGGAGACCTCCACCTGCCTACGTCCCCGTTCCCCAAGCCTTGCCCACCTCCAGGCTGAAGGCATCCAGGCCAGCGCCCCAACAGCCGGATGGTTACTGGAGAGCCAGAGCCAGAAGTCTGGAGCCCGTGCGCCGAGCCAACTACCGAGATGAGCTGGAATCCCAAGGCGCAGTTCTGCCCACCAGTACTCTGTGGGCCCACAGGCCGATGCCACTGAGGAAGGACATCAGCCGTCTGGCCAGGGCTAGAGTTGACGAAAATGAGAGGAGGAGATTCGTCCCCACAGCCTTTAGGCGCGCTGCTAGCCTGCCTAGGTATTACGAGAGAGCCTCCGACTACTACCCACCTATCCCAGACGTCAAAGACGTTGCTCTGTCCAGATATTTGTACGCCCATCGAGGACGCTTTGGCCCAGAGTCCAAACCTCCACGCCCATCGCTGGCAAACTTTCCTCAGGTCTATGTCCCTTGGAGAGGTCAAGGGCCAAGCAATAGGTCAAAGGTGATTACCATTCATCATTCATACTAGCTCAGATTTCTAGCTTGAAAAAAAAAAAAAGAAAGAATGGTGTGTAAACAAATTCTGGTATATGTTTGCGGCACAATTGTTTAGATTCCGTGTGGCTTTTTTTTTTTTTTTTGATTGCATAAAATTATACAGTCAATGGAAATTTCAGTAGTTACACATTTTGTGCGAAATTTGTTTCCTTCGTCCAACTGTTTCGTTTTTTTCTCAGCGTATTCAAAGAAACATATGAAAAAAAAAAAAAAAACTTGTCAACAATCTTAAACGTCATGCTCTAATTTAATGGCTATCCGTGCGAAACATGGCAAATATAATGGAGATTTTCTGAGGTAACAAACCATAAGGTCTCTTTTTCTTTAGGTGCCGCAAACATTAAGAGAATGGTTTTCAATTTGGAAAATGTTTCTTAATGAGATAACACTCATATCACCAGTTTGATTAACACACAATTGATAGCAAAGGTCTCCGCCATGGTCTCCTTTAAGCTGCAGCTACGTCATCATCGTATGACATCATTATACCCTTTATTTTTGTCTCTGTCTCTCTCTCTTTTTTGTTAATTTGTCTTGTTTATTTGTCAGGAGTTTTAAAATAAGGATCTTCTTTTCCCATACTTTTTTTCTGCCATACCTCTGGACAAATTTTCACCGAAAGGGGATTCTGGATGAACATGTTGTCAATGAATCTTAAGAAAAAAAAAAAGACTTCGATTCTATTTTCTCTTGGTTCTGCAGAGATTTCATTCCACCCTAAATAAATTTACCAAAACTGAAGTCAAGACTTAAACATGGCCATTTTCTTTTATGCTGCCAGAATACTCTGGCAGCCATCATTTTTCAATAAATATTCTTCTTTGTTTTTCAGCATTGTGCCATTGTGGATCATTGCTGTATTTTTCTCCTTCTCTTTGTTTTCACATTTCATCATCAACTTTGATCAATTTGATCTGATTTCTCTATGTTATGGTCTTTCGTTTCAAATTAATCATACTCTCTCGTAGAGCTTAATTAAACCTTGCCTTTGGCTGAAGCTTCACTCTGTCGTTTCTTTATAATACATTAAAATGCATGTGTTTTTTTTTTATTTTTTATTTTTTTGCAAAGATGGCCACCGACCCACCCAAAAAAGTCAGATTAAAAAACAAACCAACTTCAAAACTATTCATTCTGAGTGAATTACTGAAACCCTCAAAAAAGTAAAAAAAAAAAAAAAGAAGCAACCGAGTTCATTACTTTGATTTAGTCTTATTATTTCATTCTCTGTTATAATTTCAGTCAGCGTTCAGCTTTCTTATTTTGTTCGTCATATGCTAAACTTGTATGTGTTTTTTGCTGCATGAGGCGAAGGAGATACATCAAAGGGCGGACGAGCA
The DNA here is from genome assembly GCA_038406235.1 of Peronia verruculata. NCBI lineage: Eukaryota > Metazoa > Mollusca > Gastropoda > Systellommatophora > Onchidiidae > Peronia > Peronia verruculata. Next base: position 1,663,929 of record JBCAUA010000021.1, on the reverse strand, counting down.
TGCTATCAATCGTGTGAATGTCATTTGACAAAATAAAACAAAGTATATTGCTTGGCCTATGATCTTCTCTGTCCAATGTGATGCTGAATGCTGTTTTCTCTGGTCTTGTGAAAACAAAGGAGCTATTTTACTGTGAGTCGGCTTACTCTGAACGGGCACTGCCATTCTTCCTGATGAGCAGCTTTACTATTCCTTTAATGGCACGGTATCATGTGCAGGTTGAAAACGAATCTAGAAGAAAAACAAAAATACATTTCGCGTACTTTCGGTTCGAACACACATTTAGAGAAAAGAAAAGAAAATATCGGTGGCGGTCTTGGCTCTTGTATTGTGTACGTACCTCCATTTCTGCTTGCCGCTCAAGTTGTCAGCTGCGTTATCTGTATTTCTGTGCATACTAACCGGAAATGGCACGAATGTTAGCGCAGGTTGCCAGGTAACAGTGATGGAATGCTTTGTGCGATTCGAGAGATATGATTGGATATTAATCATTAGGCTCAAGTTGGTCACCTTTTATCTATGAAAATATTTGATTCAATGTAGGTGTATATATATATGTCTATTGTTATTTTCTTTTTGTTAAAGTCTAGAGCTTGCATATTCAAGCATAACTTACTTAATAAAAAGAACTGTGATATCCACTGGACATTCCTGATGGACATTGTATGAAAGAATCAGGGAACTGTTGCTCTAAATGTAATGAAAAAAAACTGACCTTGCAATGGTCCTAAAAATGCATAGAGATGTACAAACATTTCAAATAAGAAAGCTCAAGAGGTAAACTTGTAAATGTGACATTAAGTGACCAACTGCGGCATAGAGCTGTTAGAGGAGCATCGTGCATTTGACGTCACCGTGGAACTAACAGTTGCTGCAGTGCACCACCCTATGATTGACTGACGCAAGTGTTGGCTTCTGCTCCGCCAGGCGGCTATCATCGGCAGTAGACTGGAAGGCGCCGAAGGAGGCAAGAGACAGAGGAGGCCTCGTTCTGAGTTCGCGGCCAACAAGCTCCGCGAGATGAAGCGAGACGAGATCGAGGTAAGGTCAATGTCACATGATAAGCCTTTACCCTACAGGTGCTTGGGTGGTTACCTTGGTGAACCAGCTGTTGTTGTAAAATGGATGAAAGAGACAGAGAAATGATAAGTCTGTCCCTAGCAGAGGGACGTAAGTCTGGACATGGTAACAACCACCATGTTACTGAACTTGAAACGATTCTCGAGACCATTGAGTACACGAGGAACAAGGGGCTCCGTGCTACGAAATTCTACTAACCTCTTTGAGTCTAGGTCGAAACCGTGCCGAGCAATGAGTAGATCGCACTGACAATTTGTACGTACACCGCCAGTTGTCACGGGATAGCTGTGCGCGCCCGTTTAGTGCTGGTATAATAGCAAAAGAAAGATTTGCAAAAGTCTGAACTTTATCAATAGGTAAGAACGACTGGTGCAGAGGCATTGCGTTTTCTGCCTTGTGTGTTGGTGTTTATTTTTCCCTTTTTTTTTCTACGAGCTTGGTGGACCAATATGCATTCTAACCTGATCAAGTGATGCTCTTTATCAATCGTTACAGAAAACTGTTAAGAACAGCTACACTGTACATTAAATACAGACATCTAAAAGCATGGAGAATACTTAACAGGATGTCCTTCTTACATACTTTATACTTCATAATGGAGTTGTCTGTCAGACTATTCACACTTCCACTTTTTGACATGCCAAACTAAAGTAATTTTTCTTCAATCATACATGTGATTACTCTTATCTGTGCATGAATGTTCTGCTTCTGGTGTTTATTTTCTATTATATCTGTTGATTTGTCTTGATGTAATTGTTGTGAGGGTATCTCCTTCGCCAACAGTTCATTGTAACTGTAGTGGTACTGATACTCGTACTCTAGCAGTTATATGATACTAATCAGTTCAGTTACTAATCTCATTATTCTTGTATTTGTACCGTGGCCAACAAGAGAGCCCTGGTGAGTCTGATATGCGCTTTGCTGTGCGCTTACATTGGCCTGGGATATGCCATCGTTGTCGTTGGTTGTTTCTCTCGAAGTGACGAATAATTGTTGCTTTGTTTTCAGCTTCTAACAACGTGATCACAGCATTCATGTCATTGTAACATCCACATTGTCATTTCATTTCAGAGCACCAACGTTGTCATGAGCTTTTGATTACTATGTTGTGTTGTTAAAGGTTTATATCTACAGCTATGCAGCATGAATGGCCTACATCATATTATTAAACATTATTTTATGCCTTGTTCATAACTTTACTCCTTTGTGCAATTTGACGCTGCAAAAGTACAAGTTAGAAAGACTTAAGCTCATACATTCTGATAACATCTTCAAAATCACAAAACCATTTCACTTTTTTGTTCGACTTTAAACCACATTCCCTGAATTTTAATATTTAATCATCCCATTTTTTTTTATTATTATTATTTTTTTTATATCATGGATTTGTAGTGATGTTCGCAAACAGATGCTTCTGGAACTCATATATAATATCAATGCTTACATTTTCAAAATGTTATGTGCAATGCAATTTTCCTAATGTTTTCATCTGGGGGAGCGGGGGAGGGGGGTGAAAAGCATTCATAGAGCACATAGGTCATTTGCCTTTCATATCATCGCATTGCTTGTATGTCCCTCCAAACATGTACTCGTTAGTTTTTGCCAAAGCCTGTTCCTTAGCTTCTGATACTGAAAAATGAATTTCAAAGTGGCCAAAACTTGTATTATCTGGTTTTGAAAAATGTTGCCTACTAAAGTCTCACAGTGTTTTCTGCTTCTAATTCTTGATTAAAGATAAAAAGGAAATTATGTTAAAAACTTGTCTGTTCACAAGCATTTGAATCTAGTTAAAAGTTCTTTTTTAATCCCATATTATTTACATATGGCAAATTAATATACTCTTTCAATTACAGAATTGAGTATTGTAGCTACATATTCTTCCAGTTATATTAAGTTCTTAAAAAGGTCTCATTTTAATTGAATATATCTTACAATATTATCTGTGAATAATTTGTTCTTCTTCTTTTTCAACAAATTTACTTTGCTAAAGGCATAAAGAATTAAGAAATAGAAAGCGCCCAAAGTTATCTCGAAATTCATTTCATTTTACATCAAATACGAAGTGAAAAACAGTCAGAGAAAATTTTACCCCAATGAAACATTTTGAGCTAACAAAGTGCTTAAGAAAAATCCTGGAAAACAACATCTTATTTCAGGAGGGCGTCTACAGTCGCGTCCCTTACACCAGTTCTCTTCAAGCTTCAAAGCCTCCTTTGGTAAGTGGATGTTACACTCCCCACTCACCAACCATCAATTAAACAATGTTCCCTCACAATACACCAATTCCCTAACTGATATTCTATGTGGCAGGGTAAGGACACGGCTTTGCTCAGATGTCCGATCATAGCAGTGGCAAAGAAACTGAAACTCAATATTAGTGCAACCATTGATAAAAGGATGGCATTTGCCATGGGCGAATTGATAACAAATGAGTGTCAATAGAACTTCAACTTTGAAGTCATTAATGAACTTAGCTGATCCTCATAAAGATGAACAGCGACCAAAATAAATAAATAAATAAATGAATAAATAAATAAATAAAATAAATAAAAATAAATAAATAAGGAAGAATACATTACACATGAATTTGAAGAGAAAGAAAGGGGAGAAGACCCCTTATAAATACCGCCTTTGCACAGAGATTTGTCGCTCCTTTTCCACTTCCATCACTTAAATACAAAAGAGAAATTAGTCTATCTTGTAACGCTGAAAAACGGCAAATAGGTATAGCAAAAGAAGTGTAGCAGACTCAATTTTTAGGCACGACTTGAAGTTGTTGCCAACAGTTTCAAGCGATTCAATGTGATAAAATGAAAATACCTCCGAGAATAAATTTGTCAGATATATGGCACTTTCGAAAAGAAGTTTTGACACATGAATTCTTCTTTTTGTTATCATAACACTATTTCACATGGAACGAAATAATAAATTTAACCGCGATGTAATTGTAAAAAACAAAGAAACAGCCAATCATAAGTAAAAGAGGCTCCCTCAAAATAATAATAATAGTAATGATAATGATAATCTTTAAAAATGTGGATAAAAACATTCACTATGAACTAGGTTAATAAGTGAAATAAGCACTAAATCAATATCATACTTTTTTAAATTGACTAATACCTCTCTCAATATTTTAGAAAAATAGTATGATATTTCCATCTGGTTGTTTTTGTAAGAGATTTCTTTTTTTTTTTTTCTGTTTTGAAAATGCACATGAAGGTTTTAATTTATTGCTAATTAGTGGAATGTACTCTGATCAAATACCGTGACTTCTAGACTGTCAACTCCCTCTTTTCAATTGATAAAAGATTTATAAACCAGTATGAGCAATCTATACACACTCTTGCATTAGGACAAGTTTATTACTCCTAAATGCCAGTATTTTATTATGGATAAAATGAAAAGATTAGCTGTTTTATACACAGTATGATATGCATAATTCTATTTTTTCATATTGAACTTTTAAAATAATTTGATATCGATCTCTTTAGTGAAAAATGTGAATGAAACACAGTTGGAGATTTGATATAAATAAAAGAAGAGTGAAGAGGGCTATATTTCTAAACCTTTTCTCTTTGAAAACTAGAAATCTTGTGTGTTATTTTTCCCCTTTTCCTATCCTACACTTTTCCTGACCATTTGTTTGTCGTTCTGTGCAAGTTGATCCCTCCATTTACCCACCTTTCCTTCCTTCCTTCCATTTTCCCTCTCGGATCAGCCCAAACTCACTGAAAGAAAAGCCATCAGAGATGTTGATGGCTTCACAAAACCTAGAAATGTTATGTCATGGCAGGTAAGCGGAAGGATTCTTTCCTTTCTCTTTCTCTCTCTCTCTTTCTTTCTTTATCATCTCTTATTCTCTCTTTAGCTCTTTTCTCTCACTTTCTTGCCATTTTTGGAATTTTGCTGCTGTCCTCTTTCCTCTCTCTCTCTCTCTCTCCGTCCTGCTTGTCTCTGTCTCTTCCTTCCTCTCTTTCTCATATCTTCTCTCTATCCTGCCCCTAATCTGTCTTTTTTCCTCCATCATTCTTGCTCACATTATATCTTTCTTGTTTTTACTTTTCTTCCTTTTTACTGCTTGACTTTATCTTTGCCTTTGGCCCTTTAATTCATTCTCTTTTTACTACATTTCTTTCAATACCATTTTCCCCTCTTTCTTCCTCCTCCTTTTCCTATACTCTTTCAAACTTTCTTCACTGATAAGTCTCTTTAAGTCCCATCTGGCCATTTTAAGCTTTGAAACACACGGGAAACGTCATTTAAATAACTCGGTATTAGAAACACAACATAAAATATAAACAAATTCAAACGTGCGTTTTGGGCAGATCCATGAGTGATGAAGTGTGACTTTCTTTTAGTTTGTGATAGATGTGAGTGATTGTGCCTATGATTACAAGTATATGTATACATGTTTATATATAATTTTAAATTTATTTTTCTGATAATAAGGAAATCACCAGGGATCTAAGCTTATACCTCATAAGTATTGAGATCATTTCATAAAGTGCATGGCATCAAAAGAGAATGAAAAGCTGAGAATATAGCTAAATTTAAATGACACAAAAACTCTGAATTTGGCTTCTATGGTGGCCTGACATAGAATTGTTACTTTCTTCCCCATATTTTCATAATAACCTTCAACCTATACCCCCTTCCATTATAATGGTTGATTCCACCATTAACTCCGTGTGTTGACCCCGCCCACAGTATCGAGTAGAGTCCAAGTTGAACCCCGATGACCTTATATATCAGCCCTCCAGTTATATCCGCCTCCGAGAGAGTGTTCGCGACGTCCAGGAAAAGATGGACCGACAACGGCAACTGCTGGACCGCTATTTGGACAGCGACTTCAAGATCGAATCTAACCCCTCCCGAAAGTAGGGTCCATCAGTCACTCAGTTTGTCATGGCAGTGGGTGTGGCTAAGTCACTATTGACAGGCATAGCCACGCCTACTAGTCATGACGAGAGCATAGTTCATTTTTTCACGTCGTTTGTCATCATGTGTTTCACCTATGGCGCTGAGAATGTCGTATTTTAAAAACTTGCCATAATAGCATAGCTTTTTTTTCTGCTGTTTTCGCTTAGCATGTCTAATCCTTGGCTGTTGGTTCAACAATAACTCGACATAATGATGCTGATGAAAATTTTCACCAGTCTCTTTCTCCACAGGAAAGTTTCCTGCATGCTCATATCACTGAGCAAAGAGTCAGTAATGTCTTCTATGAAACTAATAATAAAAAAACTGTTCTTCATATATTTTTTTAACTGTTTTAATATCAGACGCAGTCATTCTGTTTCAGCTTGTGAATATATCACTCAATTTCTTGTATTACTAATGGTCGTTATTTATACGATATAGTCGTATATTTTATCTATCGCAAATTTTTTTGCAAGTAATTTGCATGGTTATTTTATCTAAGGAAGACTCACTTCATTGGTAACTATTTCAATAATATAGCGCTTTCAATGTGTTTCCTGTTCAGTGCTCGTGTAGATGTTAGAATCTGTCCTTTACAGTAAGCTCTTTTCCATATTGTATGTAGAACAGCAATGTTTTAGGTTTCATTTCTTTTTTCTTTAGTCTCATCTTCTGTCCTAACTATCTCACTCCTTTCACCTCTCTTTTCACTTTCGACCTCTTTCCTTATAACACCAACAGCAAGGGATTAAAGTCATATAAGAAATATTCTACAAAACAAGTCTTTGAACGCTACCCTCTTTGCACTGTTGTCCCTACTTCGCACAACGCTACCGGATGTTACTGTGCACTATATTAAACTGACTATTTGTTTTAAGAGTTTCCTATATTTGTGAAGCCCCCCCCCCCTCCCCCGTCCTGTTGACAGAATGATGATCTTCCATTTCTTTTTTAGAAGACGTTGAAAACCCGCCGGTACACATTGAACAAGTCATTTGATAGTTACTTTCTTT
>JBCAUA010000021.1:1643867-1655776 GCA_038406235.1 Peronia verruculata | reverse complement strand
TGCTTTTTTCAAATTTTTTTTCTAAATTGTTGTGTTAGTTGCCGGTTAGACAGTCTTTCTCTATTTTATAAAATGATCAGAAGCACCGTTATGATAATATTGTACAGCACCCTTAGCAGATTCTTGTGTCCAATTTCCATATTAATTTTACATCCCACCCTTACTATTCCTCGTAATTGGAATACCGCTGACTGTTTTACATGTGGTATCCCAACATCGTTTTGTTCCACCTTCATTTTTTTTTTTTCTTTTTAAAGTCCCACATTGCAAGGTCCTCACAGGATCTAGAGCGCGATTGTGCGTCATGTGCATTGTTTCTGTATTTTAAAGCCTATCTACTACAACCTGCGGGCTTCCACTCCACCTAGTCGGGTGAAGAGGATCACCCGGGTACTGGAGCGTCCAATGCCGCCTCCAATTTACGTGCCGCCTGTTCGATTATCCAGTCCCAAGCCGATGCCTATTCCACCTGTGAAGATAAGGGCACCAGAACCAATCCTGGAGAGACCCAAGACTCCTAGCACAGCGAGGTAGCACGGGATTGATGACCTTTCCTCAATGCTAACGGTGGAAAGAAGATACAAAATACCCCCGAGTTGACATTTTTCATTTCGTATATTTTTCCTAGTGATGGTTTTTATTTCCTCTCCCTTCCCCTTCTATCCTTCCCATTCATACCTTCCCAACGTTTTGTATATTACTTTGTATGCCCTTCAAACACAAAACATTTTTCGAAAAATTTCGTTCTAACCCAACCCAGATCTCCAATTCTACAACCTAATTTATCCGCGCTGAAACAAAAATTCATCATCCTTTTACACACCTGTCCATTAGTGTAAAACTAATGGATAATCCAGCCAAATCCCCACTTTTAACCAGCTGTTCATCCTACGCCATATCCATTGAATCCCTTTCTTTTTAATATATCGTTTGCTTGCAAAACACCAGCTGTAATCAATTCAAGTATACAGACCACATTCGATAGAAAACACTCCTAGTCAAAGCACACAACTGACATGTCAAGTTGTACTGCCAGACTGGCACTGACGCAGTTCTCTTCTTTGATGATAAATGATTTAATTCGTTGATTTTTCTTCTCCCAAATCCCAATGTATTCAAGAGATAGCTCTTCTACCTGTGAGCATTCTTTATTAATTCGCAGAAGCCTGCAATACCCAAGCAGAAATGGATTAAAGTTTCGTTGTCAGTTTCAGTGCAGACTTATAAAACGTTCAATTTTATTGTCCAGACACGTTCAAATCTGGAGCAGTTTTCTTAAAAAAAAAAAAAAAGACACATCTGTTCACCTCGGCTCAACTCTTATCTTAAAAATCTTGACGCTCTCATTCATCAGTCAATCTCTCTCTTTCTTTCTCTCTCTCTCTCTCTCTCTCTCTCTCTCTCTCTATGCCGAACACTTTGCATGGCTTTCCCGAAATGCCTGAGATAGGTTAACTTTTCTGTTCGTGCATCTGTCAACAAATTTAGATCAAATTAAACATTCTAGTCTGAGACGCAGCATCTTCAGAAGTCTGAAAGTGAACTCAGATATTTTGGGTCGAAAAACGTAACGGCTGATCCCCCTTATCCCTGACCTCCAGGAGAAATTATTTCTTCATTTCAGCGATACTCAGAGCGCATAGCGCGTTTAAATTCGTCTTTGAACGTTTAAAGACAGAAACACAATCCGATATTGTATTGCTTCAGTAAAGATGTAAATGGGCAATAATGATGATCTAAACAGTTTCTTCCTTTGTTGTTATTATTTGTTTATTATTATTATTATTTTTTATTAAGTGAGCTTAATGTTCTACAACAGAAGACATTTTTTTTCCACCCATTGACTCCTGTATTCATACATGGTTCGATCAGAGGATACAAGTTCATCGTAATGTATATCGTTATGGCAATTCTCAGACCTGGAGATGTTGGTCTCTAAAGTTGATTTTAATTTCAACTCTCTAATTTTTAGTCTGTGACTTGCATGGCTTTGACTGCAATGAATCCAAGGGATGTTATACTCTCTTAAAGCTGAAACAATGTTTCTTCCCTATTGTATACCGCTACCAAATTTTCCCATGGGGACAATTTTTCCATTCAGTTTGGTTTCCCAGTAAGGAGCTGGAAAGAAAAAAATACTACTGAAACAGCCTACGTGATTGACTAGGAAAGTAACAATTACCAAATTCCCTCTTGGATCAAAAAGCTTTTGTTTTCTGTCGCTTTGCATGTAGTAGGTACAGGTATGTAGTTATGATATCTTTTACCATCATCATTATCATCGCTACTAATTCAGTATGTTCTTTGATGACATAAATATTTCTCTGTATTGATAAATCATCCTAATAATAAAATTGAACAGCAATGTACATAGATATTATGCTCTTGCAAATAAATTTTCATCGTTAATCGACACGATTATTAGTAACGACAAGATCGTTTTAGAATTTTTGTTAATTTGTCTTTATTAGTTTATTTATAATTTATTATCTCTTCATTTATTTGATGATTTATCTATCTACACGTGTCCCTAATCAGTTATTTGTTATTTATTTATTTACATATTATTGACTCAATGAATCCAGCTTCATTAGTATGCGAAATAAAATCAATATTCATTACCACTTTCGGAGAAATATAACAATGAATTCTAGCATCCTTATTGTGCTGTAAAATTTTCATGAAATTACACATTACATGTTTGTCTTATATTCATATTGCTCTGACTGGTTTCTGTACCCTATGTCAATCAATATTCAATTACCATTGTTTCCACAACTGTGTCATTCACAATTACCTATTTTTGCAGTGTGGGAGGCAGCTCGGTAAACATACCCGCTTATTATGCTGTAAGTGTTTGCTTCGCATGAGCTTTAACCTAACCTGGTCCCACCCAGTGTTTCTTCTCCATCCGACCCCTCCAGTTTCAGGTACCCCATCTTCCCTCCATGACTCGGGGGTCAAAGTTCATCCCTTTGTTCCCCTTTATTCCCTTGATTCATCCCAAGCCTCGCTATTCCCCTCACCTCATAGAAACCTTTGTTGGAATTGATTTTAAAATATGTTTTATTAGAGGTTTTACACTGCTTTTAGATTATAGCTATTATATCCAGAAGGAAGTGTCTATTTACGCGACTGGGTCTATCTTGAACACTCGTCACCCACTCGTCGGACCTACATGTTAACGTTAGGGTGGACGTGTTGGTCGAGGGTCCCAGCAGGTTAAGCCAGCGGGTTGGTCTAGTTCATTGTAATCATTTTTAAAAAAAAGAGGATTTTCTTTGTTTGCGACAAGTCGGACAGCGGTCGTGATTTTTCCGTTATCATGAGTAACGTACAACGACTAGTCGTGTAAATAGACTGAGCCTATCCTGAACCAAAATTAAAGCCTGTTTAAGCTGTTGAAAAGTCTGAGAGGATATTTTTGTTCAGCTCCTGAGAACGGTGATCCAATAATGTGAAATCTCTAGGTTTTTTTTTCTTTTAGTTTAAACTATTTAAAAAAAAAAAAAGTCATCCACTCTTCTACCAAGACGAGCGACGTTAAGATGTGCAATAGAGACAGTTCAGTTTAACAGCCACTGGGTTTATTTCCACTCCGAGGAGCCAAGGGGAAGGAACCGGGAGGGCTTAGGACGTTGTAAAAATTTTGGCATTAATTCCCTTTATATTACGATAAACATACTAATGTAAATAATCGACCCCGTGTAACAGAATATATGGCCTGAATTACAAAGATAAGTACCATCAGTAAAGATCGGTTTAGCTATCTCTATGTCGTCATGGTGATTCTCTTAACAAACGTCTTTCTAAACGAATATTATCTATAATCACCTAGCCCTTAAGTGATTCCCATCCCTGCTGTGATATCCAGTTTTTGTTTTTTTTTTCAATCCCTGGAACTGCTGTTATCCTATTTTGCTATTGTCTCCGTACAAACCACTTTTGCAATCGCTACTTTGTCTATTGCAATCATATTTTTGATGGAATTTAACTGCCTTGAAGTCTTTGTGTGAAGACTTCAGAGCCCATAATCTATTTCTGAACCCGGGTTTATCTCCCCTCCAACCACAACCGAAGATAAGAAGGAACCCATAAAGGTAAATTCAACTGCCCAAGTCCGCTAACCCAGCATAATCTGCTTCTGTTAACTTTCAGTGACAGTAATCTAACATTCTTTGATTACAAAACCTTCTAGGAATCTAAAACTGAGGAAATCATGCTTTCCATGAATTAACATCGCACGTTTGCCACTGAAACTGCTTCGAAGTTTTTTTAAACATAATAAAATCTGTCTGCCTGTCGAAGTCTTTTTTCTCTTTTTTATACTAGGAAAAAGAAGAAATTTTACTTGCTATCTAATAAATGTCAACTCTGTTTTAAGACACTATTCTCTGTTTGGAGTCTTTGATTTATGTAAAGACAAATGAAACGCAGAACCAACTACTCTTCTTCTGCTTGTCAAAAAATACAGCATAATTGAGGATAGAATTTGACAAACTGAAAATGATGTTAGAACTATAGATAGACGCCTGTCAAAGTTAAGCCCAGACTTCTTCCAGTTCTCTCGAAACACTCCTTTTTCGGTCAGTCTGAAAGTAACACCTATTCTGATTTTCATAACCTTTATTTTTCACTCCTGTGTGGAATGTTTTGAAAAACCAGGATTTTCGTGACAGTTATTAGCCCATGAAAAATGGGCGTGTATTGACTGATGCATGATATGGCATTTTATATTATTTTATGTTATGTATGTAATTGTATGAATACAGATATTAATATCCTCTTTACTGCTTTCTATGCTGCTGAGCACTTGTGCGACGTAAAACTTATTGATTAATGACTTGTGCATGCATATCGCAAGCAAAAGAAAAGCCATCGCTGCCTGTTAATATCTGTACAGTCTTCAGCCAAACTCTCTGCCTGGCACTTTCAAATAGTTATCTACTCTCACACAAGGCTATCAGCTGTCCAGGCAGAGCTCACACTGTTAGGCTCATACGTCATTCTGACAATCACATAGCTGTCTAATAGATCATTTTCATTTAACTTGCCCATCAGCAAAGAAATCCATGCTTTAAGAAACGGCAAAGTTTCATTATTTTATGCTTGCATCTTCGGCAAATTTCCCACTTTATGTTTTCAAGATTGCCATAAGATATTCTAAATTTCAGTATTTCGAACATATCTTGATCAGTCTTAGAACTTGGACTGAAAGGCAAGAAGAAGCTTATTCGGATGACGTACAGCTGCATCTCACCCATAAGCGATCACAGTATGGTGTTCGAGGGGAAACTCCATTTCAGTGCCAAAGAGTATTGCGATCGGTGACAATCTTGGAGTGTTGTGTTACCGTGTCCTGGACCATAATATAGTCTCAATACTATGCAGATCTTGTCAGCGCTTCTCAAATGCGACATTACTTTTTCTCTCTCAAAAATTGCTTGAGAGATGCCTGCAAACTCTCAACCTTCTGAATGAGAGGTCTTTTAATGCTGGAAAAAATAAAAAATTCATGCACGTAACTTCTTACTCGGTGATGGTATGGTGAAAGTGATCAGATATTTCAGTTCTTCGCCGTGAACACAGTGTAACCCAACTGACACACTGTAATTCTTTTGATGGGACAAAATTTGTGAAGACATAGCCAAGCATACATTTTCCTGCTGTTCAGATATTGCTCTGTTTCAATGAGCATGTGGATCGCTCTCGGGCAAAGTGTGAGCTCTGTCTGTACTCAGACTCTGCTTTCAGTATTATATATATCCTAGCACTTGCGATCTTAACTCTCTCTTGGAGTAGGAGAAATTTGCTGTAGATCGCTTTTTATGTAATAGGCACCCAGCATAATTATCAAAATAGTTTAGTGTAAACGTTCTTGATAGCACAGTTAGATATTCGAAGAATAAAGAATGTAAACAAGTATTGTCATACCTTTAAAAAATAATGGCTAGAATCCACTTAGCCTAATATCATTTAAAAAATATGAATAAAAAATATAATCTTCTGAACCATGGCGCAGAGAGCTGATCAAACCTAGATTAAGATGTAACAGAAAAGGCTTAATAAAACAACATCACAGTCTCATGGGGGGAAAGAACACTGCTTTGACTTTTTAAAGGCATTTCAAATAAAACAGTTTTTCTGTAATTATACGATGGCAAAATAAGAATTAGAATACTTTCTAAAAAGTAGTAAATAAGTTGATAGTTTAGAAGATTGATTTTGTAGTTGCGGGCAGCAAATCTTGCAGCAGTGTGGTTGCTGTGCAGTTGCTGGTTGAATCACTATGGACCTTTGAGTAATGGGTGGGTTGGTTATCGCCTCTGACAGGCCGGAGGAGACCCCAACAACCGACCCGTGTCTGACCTACGGCGTAGAATTAGGAGGACGATTGCCAGGGCAAAGAACAACCCAGATTACTACAGAGAGTAGATCTTCAGGGGCCCTAACTGTAGCGGCCACAGACACGGGAGGGTAGGTGGTCCTATATCACCTGTGGTTGACTCCCCTCCCAGCCTTGTGCCCCCATATATATAGATATGTTTTTTTTTTTTTTTAATGTTTCCCTTGCCCAATGTGTCATGCCTCCTTCCACGTTGACCTAGGTTGTACCCTTTGCGGACGCCTTTTGATGATTTTCTGGCTGAAACAACCACGAAACCCAAAGAAACATGCAGCTGTGTGTTTGAAAACTTTCCCTGTGTGGTGAAATCCATGTTCATTGGAAATGTTGATGACGATTTAATATCATTATGCCAATGTCTAGCTGCATGGATAAAACAACAACAACAACAACAAAAACCCTTATGTGCATTTCACTGATTGGTCTTTCTTTATGAAACATGCACCCAAACATTTCATCTCAAATTGTCTACACATATCCAACTTCAGAACTCCTAATATTGTACCTTTTCAATTCTTACCACTTTTTTTTTCCCTAATGCGTTGCCCACCAGTTTTGATCTTTGCAACTAAAGCGTGACCACCAAAACCTTATGTTCCCCTATGGAATTTGTGTCTATGTTAAAATGAAGGTGTTACGTGTATAATTTCGTTCTTACAAAAGATTAACATCATCACTCGAGTGTCAAAAGCAGAAAGCGTTCATATTCCCGCCGTCGTTAGCCTTCAAATTTCATTGCTGTTATTTTTCATAAAAATCATCTATCATAATACAAGCTCAGAATGTAGAGGAAAAATTCGAATGCTATTAAATGCAGTCTGCTTCCTGCGCTGTCGCGGAGAAAACCAGCATGCAAATGTCTTTTTTCACGCTTTAGACGATCCTTATTTCCTGAGCGACTTCCTGCTACGATCTCATAAAGGTCGTGCTGTTCTTTGACACGATGAGCCTGTGTGACGTAACCCGAGCTTCTCTGTGTTGTGTGCAAAGGTCATGGTCATCCCGCCTGCTTCTTGCTGATTTGGCGTCCGCTGTTCTCTGTCACTGCAACCATGAACTGAACGTTTAACACATCAGTGGTGGACGAAGAATAACATAGTTTTCATAATTGCATCTAGGGGAGATTTGATGATGTGGATGATAACAAAATGACTTTTCGTTTGGTCAACATCAGACAAAGAGATCTGATGCTTTAATCATAACTGGGTGTATTTTGTAACGTCATGGATTGGTGTTTGAACAATGACATAACGTGTTTTCTACTTAAACCGGAGTGCTGCTTGCTGATGACTTTCGGCTCTTAATGATAACTTTTAAACACTAAGTAGTAAGAGAGAGAGAGAGAGAAAGAATTAGTGTGGAGGAGTGGTAGAGATGGCAAAAAAAAAAAAAAGAAAAGCAGAAAAAGAGAGCAAGAGAGAGAGAGAGAGAGAGTATCATAAATATCATTTGAATAAAAGAAAAAAAAAAGAGAACTAATGATAATAAAAAAATAATAAAAATGAACAGCAAGAAACTTAATAAAAAAATAAATAAATAAATAAATAAAACTGAAATCAAGAACCTGGCTCTTCCAGGCATTTCCAGGAAAGATTTACATATCTGATAAGATTTATTTGTTTAAAAATGCTTTCCTGTTCTGCTGTATTTAATTATTTATTATTTATTTATTTATTTACTTATTTATTCTTAATTACAATTTATCATCGCATCTCGTATTTTGTGGGAGATCAGCCCCACTGATGGTTTCATTCAAAAGGGTCTGGTCAGTCTAGTCGATATGTCTGACCTTTGACCCTGACTGTGGCACGAATTGCAGAGAGTGATTCACGCCGATTCCGAGAACTAAGAGTTCTTCCGGTTCCTTGTTCTAAGAAGAAAACTGGTCTCGAGAAATCAGGTTCAGTCAGCGAGACAATTTAGCTGACCTTTTGGCAGGAGCTGTAATATTTGAGAAGAAAATGTCTTTTTCTGGTTGTTGTAAAATCGTATTCGGGGGATTATTGTTCATGTTTTGTGATTATTGGCACTTTGTTATGTAATGTATTTGTTTTGTCTGTTTAGTAACAAGGGAATAAAAGAGAAATTGGAGATTGAAGAGATATTTATGATTTCAACTTGTACAGGTGGAAGTATTTCACACTGAACGTATATGATATTACTGAGGAATATAACAGTTCTTTTCTCCAATGCTTAGTTCTTGTGTAAACTGACAAACAGCAGAAAAAAAAAAACCCCACCCAAATTATCATCATGTCTAAAAGTTAGGATAATAATTAATATGCAATTGGGTTTGTCTAGATTACTCAGTTGTATCATTGTATTACATATAATATATATTATTATGTTTCTTGTTGTTGTTATGTTGTTTTTTTTGTTTTTGTTTTGGGGTCTGTCTTTTTTTTTTTTTTTTTTATCTGTAACCACTGGTTCACCTTTAACCTGTTTTGTGAATTTTTTCCCATGATCCACATAAATGTTACTATAAGTCAAAATATTCCTTTTTTCTTATAAAGATTTCCATTTTTTTCGTAACCATTTGCATTACTGTTATCAAGTCATAATTTATCGTAGTATTCATCACCATCATTCACTATATCATCATCACCACTTTCATGTGAAAAATCATCCATAGTAACCTTACGTAATAGTTTCATCACAAATTTCAATATAACTTTAAATACATTTTTTTTTTAAATGTTGAATAAGAGTTTCGTTGTATATCTAACAAGAACTTTATTTTCTACCATGGCCAGTGTCTAATCTGTTTCCCTTTCACCCCCTCTCTCTTTCAGAGGAAATATAATTACTAAATAGAGCTTGACGTCGAACATGTGGAATCTACAACATGGAGGTATTCAACCCTCGCTGTGATTGGTCAGTGTACCCGCTTCGCTAGCCAATGGATGTCTGCGTTAAATCAATCATATGGCGGGTCTTTCAGCCTTGCTCTCATTTTAGTTCGATGAAGATGTCATTTCATGCAAATGTGGATCTTCTCCACCATTTCATTTCATTCTCTTTCTCCCGCCTACATTGTCATAGTTACAGGCAAAATGTGTGGAGATACTTAATTTTTTTTTTTTCCAAATGGCAGATATAGAATAACAAATTTTCGTCTTGTAAAGTTGTAGAGTAACATGACGCCATTTTGTAAGCAGTGCAAACTGTTTAAACATCTTGCTTAATCTGATGTAGTTATCAGAGTGCATACGATACAAACTGATATTTTGTATGTGTGTTATAAGTCGAATGATTTAACGAGTTCAGCTTTTCTTCATGACTGACAAGATGACTGTCCATTTGTAAGGCAACCTGCGGAGTCTCTTGTATGTAGCAGTGTTGTTGACACGATTTTCACGGCATCATCAGGAAGAAGACTGGAAAGACCCTGGAGACGCTGAAGATACCACTCTCGAATCATTCAAAGAAACTACATAAACACACATTAGCCAAGTGTCTAAAAACAGAAGATGCCTAACAACTAAAGAATATGCCATGAACGAAACCATAGCACATTTTAATGTGCTAAACATAGAAAAAAAAAATTGCTTTAGTAACAATAAAGCTAAATATTCTATCTATCATTGTCAGTATGACATTGTAAACAGGAAAACTCATTCACTTTTCACCGCTGTATATTATTATATTTATAGCCTGCACGAAACACATTAAGTTTTCATAAAGTATCATTACCCTAAAGTATTATATTCAATGCCACCTCTATGACCTTTAAATTGTATTTAGATTTTCAAATCCACTAGATATTGTTCCTTATCCCTAGTGTCATGCTGGGTTTGATATTAAGACATGAGCGTTTTTTTGGGCTGCAGATTGGTAAAATTATAATGAAAAGAAATAGTTTTGTTTTTAACGCGTCTTTCAGCACTGTAAATCGTTTGCATGGATTTTTACAATTCATCAGGTCTAATTTGGTAATGTTATTCTATTTTATTATTATTTTTTTAAATCTCATGATACTTCATATGCTGTGAAATGCATTTTTCTTACTTTTTGTTCACTGCCTGAAAAAAAAAAAAAGGTCTTTGAATCTCATTCTCAACCCTCTTGTTTTGTCTTCTAAGATTCATTGCCAAATCATATGCGCGTGGTCTCAGTGCTTGAGTATTCAACATACTTTTATGTCAGTCTTTGTTTCCTTTGTTTAACAATCACACTAAGTCTGCTGGGATTATGGAGTGAAAGCGTGCCGGGTCAACCTCCTCCTGTGGTTGCGGTCTTAGTGTATAGTTTATTTAAAACTTTTAATTTTCATCTACAGATGCTGTACATACCCATACCACCAAGGCTGTGAAAACAATTTTTAAGTTGACGAACCCCAAACCAACTTGTACAGTTATATTGTTCTGGTTCACTTTATAGCACTAATCTAATTTTAACTCACATAAATTTATATATATAAAGTTATCTAATTTTTTTTTACCGTACCAAAAGCAATTATTCATTATGTTTTGGGTATTAATATTATCGCTGTCTGAAGTTCTAGCAGCTCAGAACAGCATTGCAAAACAACTGAAAAATTGTCATTTATCACAGCCTATCTATATTCATGTTTTTAATCATCTAGGACTTATTAAAACCAGCTATTCTTCTTAAATATTACCCTTATTTTTTGTTTCACTTTGAGAGCACATATCTTTGTGTACTTAGGCACTCCGTGCCTAATTCAGTGCAGAATTATTTGTGTTCTGATTCATAGAGTACGCAATGTACATTTTGTCCATACCAAAAGATGATGATGTACAGATTTAGGTGCTTCTGTTGGTTTGGAGTTGGGTGCAATGATGTTTTCTTCAATTCTTTTTTGTTCTGTTATTTGAAAACAACACACTTATCCCATAGCCTTGCTTTCTATTTATGTGGTATTACTGCAGTCTTTTTTGACGGTATTTGGTAGCGCCCCGTCTAATCATGATTTGTCTATAAGACAACAGAATCACCGTTTTCTTTCTGAATTGTCAATAGGTAACCAATAAAAAAAAGTGCAATATCTGCAACCAAAAAAAAGTTTTTGTATTTTTTTTTGGTCGTAATTTTGTGAACTTTGGTGTTTCCCTGTTTCTGTGAGTTGTCAGTGCAGAGCTTGTAAGAGAAAGAGGATGTAAGAACTTTGCTTGATCATTGGCTTGAAGGACGTGAGTGTACATGTGAGTTGACTAGCATTGAGAGTGGTACTGGTGATATTCTTCTTGTCGTCGTTCCTGATGATGAACATGTTGATGAAAATGATGACACATTGTTAATGATGATAATCGATAATGGTGACGACAATAGTATGGTGGTGATGATGATACCATGATGAAGATGGTGATTGAGAAGATTCCTCGATGAAGAACCAAAGGAAATTCGAAAATTTCTCCAGTACCATCGTTTTATTCACGGAAGTGTCTATTTACGCGACTGGGTCTATCTTGAACACTCGTCACCCGCTTGTCGGACCTACATGTTAGCGTTAAGGTGTGTTTACATGGAACGGTTTGCG